>OX377201.1:28530017-28614049 GCA_947396885.1 Heligmosomoides polygyrus polygyrus | reverse complement strand
GGATTGGAAAAAGGGCGCGGTAGGCGCGTTTTCCGCGTAATTTTTGTTCTTTTGCTGTAGTCGTCTTGGTCTTCATCTTTTTTGAAAAATTCACCTACCGACGTGATCGCCTCGACGAGATCAACCCAATGCCATAAAGTTATTTTACTCTATTTCACTTTTGACCGCTATTTTTTCGAAATAGCCAGGGGATACTCATTAGCGAGCGACGTCTCCACTAATTGCGCCCAAAGGGCATTTACGTGCACGGATCCAAAACCAACTGTCAGCGTATTTGACGGGAAGCGCCTCCTGAGCAAGGCATACTATAGAGCGACAAGTTAATAGTGATCGCGAGCATTTTGTTTTAATCTATTTATTTATTTGTTTTTCGATTAATCTAACAAACACTACAAATTTTGGACAACCGTAGCAAATTACCCCTTCTATGACCAGATCTTCGTTACATGACTACATCAAGCAGAAGGTGGAGTAATGGGTAAAAGACGGTATTAGTTAAGAACTACACGCGACGCGCCGTGCACTCTACTTTTACGAGATATCGTGGAGGCGATTCGAATGCCTTATGTTCTCCAGAGCGTCGCCGAGTCGTAAAATCGTTGAAATCTGACCAGATTTTTGAACTGCACTTAACGAGGCGAATCCAGCGAAGATTTTTCTTCAAATCGAAAATTTTTCTTCAAAATTTGGCCTGTTTATAACGAATTTCACGTAGCGTTGTTGCAGTTCACCCTAGACAAGTTCAAAGTGACCACATTTCTAAACAGTAGCCACGGTTGAGATCGTCAATGTGATCCCTGCAAATAAGTATAAGTTGGACGGCGATTTTTGAGAAGATCACGTTACGTTGAGTCACCGTTCTCGCTCTATAAAATCGCAACCATAGAAAACGGCTCTTTAGTGGACGTCAAATCTCAGTCACGGATCCCGAAATAGTTCAAAAATTTCCAACTTTTCTCAACAAAATCGGAATTATAGCGCTCTTTCCATCAGGTGAACTCCAAACATTAAGAAAGTTTGGGTGGGTGCAACACGTTACCTCGTTATGTCGCAGACACAGTTTTCTCATTGTAGCCTCCTTCATTTTCAAAAGGCCAAAGTACCCTGAGGAATTCATTCTTGCCTCCTCCTGAAAGGAGTGATCCTTCTTAACAGTGACAAAAAATGAAGCTAGTTGTCGGAAAGACTGTGCTGATTTCTTTCCGTAAAGCAGCCTGTTTGTTCTGCCGCAAAGGACTTTCCCAATTCTCATGAGACTGTAAGTATTTTGTGAGCGAAGCTAAAAAGCAGGGCTTTTTGCGATGTATAGCCAAGTCATTGGTCCATGATCTAAATAGTAGCGCTAGATGGCAACGTTCTAGCGTTTCTTTTGAGCTCAAACTTTCGGCGGAGAACTGTTAAATTATGTTTTTTGCTGCTCACTCCCACGCTATAGCAGAAGTGGGCCATCATCGACCTCTACTGGAATCTAGATTTCACCCGCTCTTGATGTTTATTCTGATCTTCATTTCATGGATTCATGACTAAAAAACTATAATAGCTTTCACTCTACTAAGATAATCACCAGCTTAGGCAGCTTTTCCTGTGCATACGATCTCTTTTATGTCCACACTGCAAGTACAGAAAAAATAAAAATAGATGAAAAACAATTGCTCCACGACGTCCTGTGGAAGTAGAATGCGCGGCGTATCCCATACAAGGACTTATAACACCCTTATATTTTAACAGCCAACATATAGTGTCACAATTGAAAGGGTTTACGTGAACCTTTACATGTGCGTCCTCATGTTAGCGGTTCATGACACTCCTAAGTGCACTAGATCCCGTGATCACGGTCAATTTTCACACTACGTTAGGTGACGAATTTCTTGGCCACTAATGGTCATCTAGCAAGGGGTGGCAGCCTTTCCCGTTGGATTCTATGAATATCTCAAGAAGACGGAAAGTCAAAAAGCTAGGCAGCCTTCCTAAGCGTCCTACTAAGAATTTTTGTGGCGTGATTAAAAATAAAATTACGTCTTACAACTCCAGGGGATTGGAGGAAGGTAGAACATAGGAGCCACCAAGTTGGCAACTTCATTTGAATCAATAGAGGGTGAAGGCTATGTAAAGAGCGGAGTGAATCAATAAATTTAAGGGATATGCTAAGGGATATCGCGTGGTCAAATTAATTGCGTATTTATTTGAGTTGCGGTGAGCAATCGATGATCAATTCACTGTCTACACTTTCCTGGGCCATCTGGTGCTATCTGATTTATAAATCCATCTGATGCATACATCAGATGGATAGAAGGCTTGGGTGATCTGGGCGGGGCACGAATCTTGAAGGAATCCGGGGTATACTCGAGAGCCAGCGTCTTTTCAGACTAGCATAATATTCCTACGTTCTCCTTGTAATGAAAAGGTTGGTCCTCAACTAAATGAAACAAAATTTAATAGCTACTAAATTTAACTTTTTATCTCTTAGATAGAAAACATAAATAACTTTAGAAGATTATCAACTTTAAAAATCTGCCCTTTCAGGAGTTTCAGGGAGGTTCGTTTTCCTCACTCACGGCTCTCTACTCTTCTAAAGAAACTTTAAGCTTTTGAGATCAAATGAAACGTTTTCCTATTTGAAACAAGCTTCTTAATTCTCAACTGCAGATTCTCCGAGATGGTTGGAATAATTTATTGCTCAAGGAAATTTTGGTATATCTTTCTTTATTTTGTAGTTCGGCTGTCCGAATGAGTGTAATAATTGCAGAAAATTTTTATTTCCTGAAAAAAAAAATAAAAAATAAAATTTCATTGCAAACCGCAAAAAGGCAGCAATCATTTAGTGCATTAAAATACGAGATCGTTCCACACAGTGTAAGAATTCGCCGCGATCTTTATTTGATTGAGGGTGTAAATGCTGCTTACATGAGGTATCAAAGTGATGATATGTATGCTCTTTACGATTGTTTATTGAATCGTTAACAGGAGCGAAACTCCATACAGACAGAAATTTTGCCATCGAGTGAAAGTCGCGTACGAGGGCATGGCGCAGTCCCTTCTTTCAGCACTAAAAAACGCCTTGTGGTTCTTGGAAATAAGTTTTAAACCTTTTCTTCAAACATGATAATTTTATATAAACTTTAGACAATGTGTTCACTTATTGGGTAGGTGAATTAAAACGGTCCAAGGCTTGTTTAAGGCTGTTTTAGACAGAGGCTTGTGTTCCAACTAAAAAAAAAAAACTGTTGTGCTAGGACATTTTAATTTAAATGTGACAGATCAAATCCGACGTTATTTTTGAAGTAACTTAATAAACGAGAAGTGTAGATGTTCCCCGGCGTTAAGATAGGATTGAAGTTGACTTCAAAGGCGGAGGATGAACGTCGAATGGCTCCCAAGAGATCGATCAGTGTTGTTTCATTGCTCCACTGGAGTAGCACACCGCCATTGGATATGGAACCCAGGTGCGAACCAAATAGGGGTCGCCGGTGACCCGCCGCCGAGCGCTGGGCTCAGGTCGAGTCCGACTTCCAGCCTCGTAGTTCGACTGGGCGCCAAAAGGGTGAAATATCGACCAACTCGGAATTGAGTGAGATTATAGTGCTGGAAAGCTGTTGATGCCGCCAACATCAATAGCTTAACGAATTTCTCAGATAGAAGCAACCCGAAGAACAAATCAAAGAAAACGAGAAAAATTCGCGAAATTGTGCCTCTGCCATCGGTTCAAAATTAATAGTTCGGACAAAGCTAACGTTGCGCATTTGTAGTTTTTAAAACCTGAGTAAGGATGCTATCGTATGGAAAAAGAAGAACCAACTTTTGTGCCATAACAAAGTTGCTATAACCCATTTAACATGTAGAAATCGCTTGCTGCTAACGAAAAATGACGTACTTATGGATAAATAAATACGTTAGTTTTATAGTTCTAAGAATCTGCCTGCTATATCTGGAAAGAGCGTTCCTCAGTGAATTCAAAAACATCAAATCTGCCTATGTAAAGGAGCGCAGGTTGATTTAATGACACGTAAAGTGGGATGTTCCTCGATTTTGGGTTAATAGAGCAGTGATTTCAAAATTAATAATATTAGGTGCCGTTCGAGGTCGTAAGAATGAGCACGACAAGCAGAGTTCAGAGCCGTTGAGAAAAGTAAAAAATTCCGGACTTTACTGAGTCTGGTTGATGGAATAAAGCAGAATTCCAACAAATAAATCTGAAGCAAGTTATAGCAATGCGACGCTCTGCGACGGATTAGTCTGTCGCAAAGCGCCTTTCTTTCAAAGAATTTGAGCGGAATTGTATGTACGGCTCGATTTTGCCACCCAATAGAAGGGTTAGTGCGCCAGCTGTCAGCAGCGCTATGGTGAAAATCGTCATAACCAGGCCAAATTTTGAAGAAGGCAAAATCTGGAAAGATTTTTGAACTGTAGTCAACGAGACGAATCCACTGGAGTATTTGGTTTCGCAGACATTCCACTGGCAACGATTACGACGTCGGCGACGCTCTGGAGAACATAAGGCATTCGAATCGCCTCCACAATATCTCGTAAAAGTAGAGTGCACGGCGCGTCGCGTGTAGTTCTTAACTAATACCGTCTTTTACCCATTACTCCACCTTCTGCTTGATGTAGTCATGTAACGAAGATCTGGTCATAGAAGGGGTAATTTGCTACGGTTGTCCAAAATTTGTAGTGTTTGTTAGATTAATCGAAAAACAAATAAATAAATAGATTAAAACAAAATGCTCGCGATCACTATTAACTTGTCGCTCTATAGTATGCCTTGCTCAGGAGGCGCTTCCTGTCAAATACGCTGACAGTTGGTTTTGGATCCGTGCACGTAAATGCCCTTTGGGCGCAATTAGTGGAGACGTCGCTCGCTAATGAGTATCCCCTGGCTATTTCGAAAAAATAGCGGTCAAAAGTGAAATAGAGTAAAATAACTTTATGGCATTGGGTTGATCTCGTCGAGGCGATCACGTCGGTAGGTGAATTTTTCAAAAAAGATGAAGACCAAGACGACTACAGCAAAAGAACAAAAATTACGCGGAAAACGCGGCTACCGCGCTCTTTTTCCAATCCTTATGGTGGGTATTGTAGACCGGCGAGAGGCCCTTCTGACTTGAAGACGTTGCGATCAAAGTCTACAGAGGTCAAAGAAGGCTGAGAGCTCATTAGTGATGGCAAGGCACTCACCCTTTCGATTCAGTTTTGGACTTTTTGCGGTAATCGAAAAGGCCTCTAACGTCTTGCGTGCTGAAGTCTTGGGTTCTCGCGCCGGTATCTTTATCGAAACCGTAAACTCTTCTCCGGAATGACCCTCCATCCTGTGCGCACCAAGTGGAGTCGCCACATCTGACCTCCTCAGTCCATCTAGATGTTCTTTAACTCTCTGACATAGGGGTCGCCCAGTTTCACCTACGTATTCGGCTCCACAGACCTCACATGCGACGAGGTAGATTACGCAGGAGGTCATGCAGTCTCCTTCTCGCCCAGATGGACAAACTGAACAGTTTGGCGTATTGCAGAGGCGGTCGTATTGGCGATTGCGCACCAGCTGTTTTTTCATGTTAGGTGGTGGAATTTCCACTACTCTAACCAGACGGTCCAGGTCATACCTACGTAAGGCTGCTCGCACCGCTGTGCTCAAAGCATCCGAGATGTAGGGAAGACAAAACGGAATTCTATCGTCGTCTCGGGCATTAGCCACGAACTGCCTCCCAGTAGAAGAGCCGTTTTTAGGTCCTAGAGGGTAACCGTTAGAACGAGCAATCTGACGGGCTAACTCCAACGAGTCAGATTTGTTCTGAGTGGTGGAAGAAACCATACTTGCAGTCCTGAACATGTTCCCGGTGAAAGCCAGCTTTGTTTTGATGGGATGAGCAAACTGATAGTTAATTAGAACATTCTTACTGCTAGGTTTGCGGTACCACCTAGTTTCGTAAAACCTCTTTTAAGGTGGACCTGTACGTTGAGAAATGGTAACCAGCCTTCCACTGGCTTCTCCCTGGTAAGTCGTATGTTAGCCGCTTGTCCATTCAGTAGTTCGAAGCAGATGTCCATTTCTTGCTGAGTGGAACACACGATGAAACAATCATCAATGGAGCGGCAGTAAAGTTCAGGTCGGCGATCCAGCACTGCCTTTTCGACTTTTGACATAAAGGCTATGGCCAAAGTTGGTGCAAGCCGCTGACCCATTGCTAAGCCTCGAACCTGCTTATAGTATTGCCCCGCCCACCTGAAAACCGTACATGAAAGGCATTCCTTGACTAGGGTCAGAACTTGGGAGCTGTGAAACCGTGCATGTTTATCGTAGAATGGTAATCATTGAGGAGTTCCAGCACGGCCTGCAATGCGCTGTCATTCGACACGTTTGTGTATAAGGAGGTGACGTCGAATGATTCCATCACATGATTCCTTCTAAAGTTGGTGTCCCCTAGTTTGTCAAGGAACATGCGTGTATTTGTGAGGTGAGCAGGGATGTATTGAAGCAGTTGCACCAAAATGAGGTTTAGCAGCCACGATATTCTATCCGTAGGTCCTCCAATGCTGCTTATTATGGTTCGGACCTTAAGATCCGCAGCGGTGCATGACGTCAGCATTTCAGCTTGAAGTTTGTGCGTTTCGAAACGTTAGCCGAATAAAGGATTACCGTGTTGGCTTTGGCTACAGTCAAAACAGCAAAACCTATCTCCTTTTGCTTGTATTCATCGGCTCTACTGTATTTCTTGGATAACTCACAATAGCACATATTTAGCTAAGAGGGTATCTTTACCGCATACAATCAAACCGGACACACTGCGATCAAGGAACCACAAACCACACAAAGTAAAGATCGTCGGTATAAATTTTCTTGGGTTGAACTAGGTCCTACACTTCTAACGGTCGCTAGTAGCAGTTTGTATGCTTTCTTGATCTGCACATGACTTGAGATGAATGAACAATGCTAAGCTTAACAGGGCTATGATGTATATGTAGATAGATGCATGTATGACACATCTTTAGCGACTCTGGAAAGATAGAAGAGAGGTGTCTTTAAAGTTATGTCACCATTTCACAAATGAGGAAATGCATCAATTGACCCTTCTGGATTTGAATGAATTCTGCTGCCTCTGGCAATCACTCTCACGACCGTGAGGGATCGTAATCGTATTCTCTACGTACAGTACCGCCGCTAAGCGCTCAACCAATTGACCAGTTATCATGATGCGACCAAAAAACGCGTTTTTTGCGTCGCATCATGATAACTTTGCTCAAAATAAAGATTTTCTCAGAAAACTCGCAAAGGCTTTTAGCACCATCCTAGCTTTCATTTGGCATGCGACCGCTTCTCAAAATTTGAAGGAAGCCTTAAAATCAGCACCTAAATTAAGGAGGCTCTTATTTGCGTTGACCATACCTACTACCGTTGCCGACCCCCTCCTAATTGTGTCCCCAGGTACTCCCAGTCGAATACTAAATTTTTTAAACATAATTAAATTTTATTTTTCTGCCGTTTATGTCCTTCCCCTTGTTACGACAATTTATATAAAAGCAAACTTGGCAGGAATACTTCCATTTTGAGATTGCTTCAAGATCGCCAATTTCGATTACTTGAACGAAAGAGTTCTCAGTCAGAAAGCTGTGATGTAGCCTGCTGTCTAATTATTTTAGAGGTGATAAAAATGGCATAAAAATTTATGTTCCAAGGTAATTTTAAGCATTTGCATGCTGGCTGCAAACTGTCAGAGCTGCAAGTAAGCGAACGTTGCATAAGCGGATCGCCGAATTTAGGCGTTAATATCTAAGCTCTGAGCGATTGCATTATTCTGAGAACGTGTATACTTGCTAGACACATTGTAGGGACTCCGTGTGTCGAATATCGAGAAACATGGTATTCAGGTGACAGAATTTCAGCCAGTTAAAATGGCGACTTTGTCTAAAAGTGTGACTGTGCTTCAGCAGCGTTTCCTGCTCACTCCTCGCAGAATTAAAGCTGGCCAACAGAGTATTGTAATTCCATGATTTTTTCACCCAAATTTTTCAATCAATCCGGACACTAATCATCGGTCGCACCAGTTCGAGCGCTGATGTAGAGGTCCTCTCCTGACATAATTGCCCTGACCTGACATGCCCTACAGAAACATTGCACTCGACTGGGTGACCAACAAATCCCTCTTTCCTCTTTCTCATAGCTGCGGCCCTGTTCGAGCTCACTACAATTATGTGATATCAATTTCTGATTTTTTGGGTTTTCCGGGTTACGTGCGACGCACACCCCATAAACATTAAGATTGTGTGCCCAGACCCAGGGATCCCCAAAATAATTAGACAGCAGGCTACATCACAGCTTTCTGACTGAGAACTCTTTCGTTCAAGTAATCGAAATCGGCGATCTTGAAGCAATCTCAAAATGGAAGTATTCCTGCCAAGTTTGCTATTATATAAATTGTCGTAACAAGGGGGAAGGGCATAAACGGCAGGAAAATAAAATTTAATTATGTTTAAAAAAATTTAGAATTTGATTGGGAGTGCCTGGGGACACAATTAGGCGAGGCTCGGCGACTGTAGTAGGTCAGGTCAAAGCAATTAAGAGCCTCCTTAATTTAGGTGCTGATTTTAAGGCTTCCTTCAAATTTTGAGAAGCGGTCGCATGCCAAATGAAAGCTAGGATGGTGCTAAAAGCCTTTGTGAGTTTTCGTGAGAAAATCTTTATTTTGAACAAAGTTATCATGATGCGACGCAAAAACGCGTTTTTCAAACGCAAACGTCAATTGGTTGAGCGTTCAGCGACGGTACTGTATATACAATACCGCCCGACGCGGGCGGTATTGTAGTCCACAATGTTCAAACCCAAGATTCAGCTAATTTGTTGTTCGCTATCCGGACCAAAATCGCCGGATAACTTGCAACAAAAAAGAGATAGACCAAAAATCGCCGGATTACGGATAACGGTTAATCCGCTCATCCCTGTTGCACAGGCTCTCATTTCATTCGTAAGGACGGAGGACATGAACGTATGCTTGGCTTAAGGTTTGCATCGAAATTAATGACAGCCCACAAAACTAGTGTAACTGCGATGTTTTTGTGAAGGAATGAGATGTTAGTCGTATTCTTCCATCCGCATGCATCTGTTTTTGACCATAGGAACCCTAGTCATTCGGAATTCGAAAGTTACTAAGGATTGTATATATATGGTGGGAGAAGTGTATCACAATCTCTTAGCTGTTGATTTCTTTCCTTGTTTTATTTGAAGTGACAGTAATTTGATAACAACTTGGGTGGAATCACTAATTTGTCGTCCAAAATATTATCGCAATCTGTTGTCGAGGTATGGCAACTTGAAGAGCCATTCTGTTCAACCACTGCAAATCCTAGGGAGGCTATATAGCTTTAGATAGTAAGCGAGACTCCAGGAAGAGCTTCAGGTAGGGCTACGATTGAGGATTTCTATGTGTAAGCTTGTATGTGTGTACAGTACCGTCGGTAAACGTTCGCCAAAACGCGGCCGGCGGCGGATTAATCCGCCGTTTCCGCCGCTTTGCCATAACTCCCTTCAACGTCGATTATATCTAATGAAATGCACACTGTTGGAATCAGAACAACATGATCTACCTAATATAGTAAAAATCTTGACAAGATTCTAAAATTTTTGAGTTCGAGATGACCTAGATTAATTGAGCTCGTAATTATCTTGACCTAACCAATATTCGCGCCTTACCTAATGCGCCTCTTGCCTAATTATGCCCCCTGGCAGGAATGTATCTGCCCAGTGAAATTTTAAAATCTTTGAACGCCGACGAAAATGTATCTCATGCTAATTTAGGTTTTGCCTCGTCATGTCGATCCATTTGATATCAAATTTTCCTGGATTAACTCCATTTACGTCGTTCTGTGCATTCTCAACTGCCGATTTTCCCATTTTAGCCAATTATTTACGGTCGTACCACTGTTGTCTGAAGGCCGATTTTTGCTCATCTTTTTGACTATAAGGTGTGGATTGAAAATATAGAATTTGGGTTTACTTTGATCAAAAATAAGATAGTAATCAGATACCAAAGTGGCAGTGCATCGAGGTCTCAAGGAGACACGTCCTGCAGAGGCTACCTCACGCGTGTAGATCTCTGTCTCCACGCAGTGGACCAGTATGGAAGCTGAATATGTGGTCAGACACCATGCAAAGATGCTGCGCCACAAAAATGATAGAGCTGGCAGCTCACGTCTCGCAGTTTCACTCCCTCGAAAACGAGGTTTCGTTCAGAACCGACATTGAAATTCGACACTGACGTCTGTCCACACCTCGTAGAAGAGTTACTACCATTTAGTAAAGCCCATATTTGCAATATCTTTCAAACAAAAAATTCCACTCGACGTCAATCTCGTTTATTACTGGAGACAGGTCCGATACTTGAGCCCAGACTGTTGTTGTAATTGCAGTGACCTGACCAGCCCCACCAAGCATGTCTCTTGGGCATACATCTTTCTTCTCACAATTCACACTAACCCAACTAAGGGTCAGGCCTTAGGTTCGAGAATCTAAGAGGTCGTATTGTGACGTCATTTTCTTGGGTGGGGGGAGGGGCGTCGCACTCTCTCTTTGTTTATTGTATTTTTTTCATAGTTTCTCCTCTACTTCAAAGAATTCAATTTTTTTAATTTTGGCAGTCTTGAAATTAGTTTATTGTATTTTTTCATAGCTTCTCCTCTACTTCAAAAAATTCAATTTTTAAATTTTGGCAGTCTTGAAACCAGCTCGGCCAATTTCCGCAGATTCCATGAGATCAGATGTCCATCAGATGTTATGGACACGACACATTTCTCTACCTGAAGAAGCGACATCTGCATTCGAAATTATACTCTATAAAATTTCGATAGTTTCGAAAATTTCGATAATTTCGATATTGCTAGTGATGACTTAAGGGCTTTCCTTACAAATGATTTTTGAACTGCTCTTAACACAGTAAAAAATAACAAGCTTCTCGTCCGCAAGCCCCGATATGACCTAGGGGCTCGCCTACAAATTTCTCGTTGTTCATGAAAACAAAATTGTTTTTACCTAAAGCAGACAACACATATATAGCTGAAATTTTACCTCAAATAGACTCAAGTTTTGCTTGATATAGATCGAAAAATCGTGGATTTCTGAAGCGGTCTGCAATATGATCTGGGGTCTCGATTTTTCTCTATTTGCCTTAAAGTTCCCCAAAAATCGAACACCATTGACCGCATAGAAGGTCGCTGCATGCCACCTTGATTTTTAATGCTCAAAGCTTTGAAGTTTTTCGGACATGAGAAAACTGTTACCGTGACAAGTTAATCCTTCGAATAGGACCATCGAAGTCAGGGATTGCGATTGTCTGCACATAAACTGTCATAAATCGGAGAGCTTTTGGAAAATCTGAAAAAAAAGTAGCGTATTGAAAATTAGTGTTTAAAAATTCGATAGAAAGTGAACTCTGCAACCTGAAAAAGTTTTAAAAGTGGAATCTTCGATATAATTAGGGGTTAGATTTTTGGCCAAAAATCGACCTAAAGTCGAACCCCCTAATCATATCAAAGTTCGTATCGGAGAAGCTTGTTTTTTTACTGTATGATACTTGGCGCTTGAATTTTTGTGGGGTGCAATTTCGTTTGCTAGTGTTGCTTACTACAGATGGAAGAAAATTATTTCAGTCACAAGCCAATCCTTAGGTTTCGACTCGGTCATGGATTCGAAGAGCGGTTCAAAAAGAAATTTGTAAAGAAAACACTCATGTTATCATTAGTAATTAACATTCGATATTTTATAATAGAGTACAAATGGTCAGTGTGGTAGTGAGAAGAGAGAAGTTGGATTGTACGTCCAAAGGGCATGCTTGGCGGGGCAGGTCAGGTCACTGCAATTACAGCAACAGTCTGGACTCCAGTATCGGACTTGTCTCAAGTAATAAATTAGGTCGAGAATTTTTTCAGATGATATTGCAAATATGGGCTTTACTAAATGGTAGTAACTCTTCTACGAGGTGTGGACAGACGTCAGTGTCGAATTTCAATGTCGGTTCTGAACGAAACCTCGTTTTCGAGGGAATGAAACTGCGAGACGTGAGCTGCCAGCTCTATCATTTTTGTGGCGCAGCATCTTTGCATGGTGTCTGACCACATATTCAGCTTCCATACTGGTCCACTGCGTGGAGACAGAGATCTACACGCGTGAAGTAGCCTCTGCAGGACGTGTCTCCTTGAGACCTCGATGCACTGCCACTTTGGTATCTGATTACTATCTTACTTTTGATCAAAGTAAACCCAAATTCTACGTTTGCAATCCACACCTTATAGTCAAAAAGATGAGCAAAAATCGGCCTTCAAACAACAGTGGTACGACCGTAAATAATTGGCGAAAATGGGAAAATCGGCAGTTGAGAATGCACAGAACGACGTAAATGGAGTTAATCCAGGAAAATTTGATATCAAATGGATCGACATGACGAGGCAAAACCTAAAATTAGCATGAAATACATTTTCGTCAGCATTTAAGAAATTTAAAATTTCTCTGGGCAGATCCGTTCGTGCCAAGGGGTATAATTAGGCGAGGATAAGGTGCGAATGAGGGGCAGGTCACGACAATTACGGGCTCAATTAATCTAGGTCATCTTGAACAAAAAAATTTTAAAATCTTGTCAAGGCTCTTACCATATTGGATAGATCATGTTCTTCTGAATCCGACAATGTGCATTTCATTAGATATAATCGACGTTGAAGGGAGTTATGGCAAAGCGGCGGAAACGGCGGATTAATCCGCCGCCGGCCGCGTTTTGGCGAACGTTTACCGACGGTACTGTACCTGTCCAGAAAATCATTTCGAAAACTGTGCAGGCGGGCTAGCTTTAGAAATGTGAAAAGGATAGAACAATGTCAAGAAATTAAGGAATCGTTCATTTATTTAATCGTATAGTATAAAGACGTGCCACAATTTGGAACAATATGGTAGGCGCAAACACAAAAAAACACATTTGGCTAATTCTTTGGTAATTTATCTTGGAAAAGTAACAGCGTTTACCACATTTATGAAGTTAACAAAACAAACAACAAGCAGCAAACACAAACAAAAGATACGAAAGACATGAGCAGTAAGCGTATACGTTACACAGAGCTAGAAATGGGACGTAAACAGCGGAACAGAACCTCATTCCAATGAGAAGCAGCATAATGTGGTCAGGCATAATGTCTTTTGAAGAACGTTGCTTGAACTTCGGAATTTCGAAGTTTACTGGTAACCCAGGTAGGACCAACAACAAGGACGTTGCTTCTTCACCTCCATCAACTGTCATCCCGTTGATCATCAGGTTGCTCGAGCGGGCGCCAGCAACGTTTCCATTCATCCTTGTCTCGTCCCAGTGTGCTTAAACGGACCTTCGAGGGGCACGAAGAGGGTTCTATCGTTCGTCCGGGGCTTTCACGAAGAAGTCCGACCAACGAGTAAATGGGCGTCCCGATGTTCTCTTGTCATTCCGCGGAATCCAGTCGGTGACACCTCTCGTCCTGTGAGTGTCTGCGAAGGGCACGTACATACAGGCCGGCCCACCTAATTTTTGACGACTTGGCCCATGCGGCAGCTCCTCTGATCTTCGAACGTCGACGAAGCTCGGAACTCCGGAGGCGTCTCACTTGCGCGAGTCGTGTCACTCCGAGCACCGTCTCTCGATTCCATGCAGCAGGCAGATCGTGCGATAGTTGCCAATGTCATGATGTCTCTCTTCTCGTACAGCAAGACGGTCTTGTTGGCCTACCACTGAGATGGAACCGTGCACTCCGACAGGTAGCGTGTGATGAGCCGCTTCAGGGTGTCGTTGAGCGCTCGCGAGAGGTTCTTCAGGTGTTCGGGTCCGACCCTATCGGGACCGGGTGCTGCACGTTTCTTCACCGATGAGATGGCGTGTAGGATCTCGGAAGGGAGAACGGAAGGGAGGACGCATCCATAATGCGGAAGATGGCATGGGGGCAGGTGGACGTGTCTATGGAAGAGATCGGAGTAAGCCGTGGATGACCTCCTCCATGGTCCTTCTGGAAGAGGTGACCGTTCCGTCAGAACGTCGGAGAACGGTCATCTTTGGTCTTGAAGTTGACGAAGTTCCGGCCCTCATTCCGGATACTCATCCCTTCCTCTGCAGCTTCAGCCAACAATTGCGCTCTTCCTTTCTTAAATTCGGTAGTTGCCTGACGCTCGTGCTGCTCTGAGCGTATCAGCTCGAGAATTCTCAAAGACAGACAGCTCTTGTGGTCGTCAAGCTCTTGGCTCCCTTTAGCCATATCGCGGGGTTGGTCACGAAGCGGTCGTATTCCTCTTTGATGTTGTCCATGACGGTATCTTCCCAAAGGCCGGCAAGAGAGTAGTAGAGATCCCAGTTGATGGTCGTTCTGGGACTCTTCTTCTTGAAGCTTGCGGTCTTCTCTCCTTGACGCGAAAAGCGGAACCTCAGGGGGGGTGGGGGGGGGGGGGGGAGGAGGCGGTAATCTAATACCGTGCAGAACTTGGGGACAACGGAGACGTCGGTCAGGCAATACCTGCGGTTGAAGATGATATGGTCGATCTCGTTATGGAACTGGCCGCGGGGCGATTCCTAGGTCCATCATAGGGCGAGAGGCTTCTGGAACTGTGAGTTTCCATGGATGGTCTTGGTCGACGTGGTAAACTCAGAGAGCCTTTCACCTTGCTCGTTCCACTCCAAACCGTGGGTTCCGATGTGAAGTTCTTCCGGCGACCTTCGTGGCCCGATGTTGGCGTTGAAATCGTCGACGATCGCCTTGTAGAAGGTGTGATCTTCCTTATAGAACTTCTCCAGCTCCACGTAGAAGGCTTCGACCTCTTCGTCGTCGTAGTCGGATGTTGGGGCATATGCGACGAATACAATCAAAGCTGACACTGATCCACATCGCTTCAGTCGCAGACGTCCGATTCGAGTTGCCAGAGACTCGTACGAATCGATGTTCATAGTGCGTGTTGACGAGGACACCAATGCCGCATACTCCCCTGCTGTCGCTTGTTCTGAGGAACAATTCTTCTCCGCAGTCGTAGGCGACGTGTAGGGGGTGCTGTCTTCTCGTCTCGGTTAGTCTGATGACGTCGTATGTACTTGATCTTCTTGGCTTTCTTCCTCAGGTGCACGACGGATACTTTGTGTGCGGGGATTTTAACTATAGATCGCCGTACTAGTCCTTGTCAATTTTCGCGACCTGGTTAAGCCCTAAGGTTTTAGATTCCTCAGAAATCGTTGCAGAAACGGATCAGGGGATTGCGGCCCTTTAGTGCTGCTTTTTGGCACGTGTGGTATTTTTTGATTCCTCCGTGCACTACACTACTGATTTTATGAAGTCGATCTAATTGTGTTCTCTGTTTGTGGAATTAGTTGTAGATGTCCAGCCATATGCGTTTGAAGAAATACGTTTAATACAACTTTATCCTCAAGGAAACAATAAACGATCAAAATACACCGTAATAACAGCGCAGCAAATTATTTTGGTTTATATTATCACGGAAGAATCACAATGCGAGTGTGCCGAATCGAAGAAGACGTTTCATCTACATCACAGCGCAATTACTTCGGACAGTCCGCCAGCAGAATACAGTGGCCCTCTAGTCCCTTCACGTATCCTTCAGAGCAGACGCATGCTGGTCTGAAACATATACGTTGAAATATTTGTTCTTGAGAGAACCTCCACTTTTTGGGCACACAACCTTACACCGTTAGTTGTTTTGTTAATACAAAAATTTGCTTGCTCATTTTTTGTGGACATGACCTACATACACGGTAGCGATGCAAAAAAAATTAAAATCTCCGAAAAATTGAGGAGCCTCACGTACTTGCACTCGGCGGAACAAGGCGTCGCTGGAGCTGCACTGGCAGCTGTGTGACACGTCTTCTCAACACCACATGTCTGACATCCCGATGTCTCGTTCTTCTTGCATTCTGGAATGTGAACCATAAAGATGAAGGATAGCTTGAGTGAAGGCCTATGTGGAATGCGCCACGCATTCTACTTCTACCGGATGCCGACGAGGCAGTAACACAGGAGCCCGAGAAAAAGAAATTTGTGCAACCAATCTAATCTTAGAGGAAGGCGCGGAGCGGTATCTCATGTCGTAAAGACCGGAAAATTGCTGTTTTTCTACGCAATAGATTTAGATTTACTCCGTTTCTATTGTTAATAGGTTTAAAAAATTATTATGATTCTGCAACTCTGCACATTTTGTTGGCAGGGGATATTTATAAATTTTCAAAGGAAATCAAAGTAGATTGCTTAAATCGGAAATCTATTTTGACCTTGCTATGCTTTACTTCTCACACTCGCCGATCTCAGTGAGTGCGCATCGGCTCCCGCGGACGCCGTAGCACTAACTCGATACACGTAAACATTCATACACCATTTGATGTGACATGGATCTTCGTAGGCGGCCTGTCACAGGGGGCTGTCGCCTGCAATCGGGTGTCCGTGCTTAGCTTAGCTTGCAGAGCGAGCCCTTTTCAGTGGCACCACGTGGTGGAACAGACATCGCCACCGTTCAGGGAAAAGCAACAGCTTACACTAATACAAGGTTTGGTGTAATTTCTTTGGGATCTTTCTCTTATCTACGGTTCTTAGTTTTCTCTGGTGATGATTTCAGAATCTAGCCGAGAATTCGTTTAGGATTCTGCCTCTAGGAAGCTCTAGCGGTCCAAGCGATCGCGTTAAGTAATTTTAGACCATACCACTCAAGTCAATTGAATAATCCGTCAGAGATGCAGATCCCTTTCCTAGAAACTGATAAGACAACACTGCGTGCGGCTAATCACATGAGCTGTCTGCTTGCGGTGTTGACTCAATGAGAAGCTAGAAATCACAGGCGTTGAGATTACTAAGACAACTCTGAAGTCTATATAGGTCTACTGTAATACCTCTTTCAAGGCTTGAAATGACATATAGATGTTATTTCAAGCATTGAAAGGGGTATTACAATAAGCCTACATAGAGGAAATGATGCCTACTTGATTCGTGATGTGTTCGAGTTACGAAGAAGGCACTAGCGTGAGTTTCTAATGTTCAAGAAGAGGCACAGACCACGCCGAAGTAGGACGTCCACACCACTTTAGCGATGATATTATTGATGATATTAAGTTTGTTTGCTATTTCGGATAAACTTCTGGAAAGCAGATACGAGATATCGTGGTGTGCGTGAGCCTTTGTAGCTTACGTTTTCGTGCTTTGTAGATGAAACTATGGAGGAAATGTATAGTTCTTGCTAGAGCTTGGACGAATCGAAATCTGTGTTACTAATTCCTTCTACAATACCGCTCAAATTCCTTGCAAATAAGACGCTTTGCGACGGATTAATCTGCCACAAAGCGTCGCATTGCCGTAACTCTTTTCAAAGTTATTTGTTTAAAATCTAATTAACACCGTTAGAAGCCCCGCCTCATTTTCTATCCAGCGATCTAAACAATATCAAAAACGATTGCACAGTGACCTAGTTATGAAGCTTTTGCTTCCTCGGCCCCGTTAATTGATTTACGACCCCTCCAAGATCCCCAGTGGCATATCCTTGAGGCTTTTCGTTGACGAGGTTCATCGAAACTCAGAAATCCTCTATTGTTTAAGCAGATCTGTATTTGCTACGCAACAAGTGTCATTGTGGTACTAAATAGTGCCAAGTTTGCATAACATAGGCCCGATTTCGGATAAGCGCAAACGCGCGGAAACCTAAGATTCAGTTAAGAATTACCCAACTGGTATCCTGCTACAGAAGACAGTATTCTACTATTCCATTGTGGGAACGATGGCCTTTATAAAACGTGTAAAATAACTTTGAGAAATGGAGAGAAATGACAAGATTTTCTCTTTTCTAACAAGGGATTGGTCTAATCTCAATATGCGGCGTAGTATTTCTTCTATGTTTGAACTTCGGTTGTTCCTGTGCAGGAGAAGTATGAAAGCCGTGTCTTTTGTGGTCTACAGTAGACCACAAGCGCATTCGAATCTGAAAAGAACGAAAAGATTTTGGCCGTTCAAACTAGATTTCTATGCGGCCAAAGTTTGACGAGAACAACAGAAAATTTTTTTTCAGTCGCTTACCTCTTTATGGATAAGTTTATTCGAAAAATCAGCTGGACAGCACTTCTCAGCTCGTTGCGAGCTTTCCGCATATGTAATATTGTCCGAATTCAAACTAACAACCATTTTCACCTTTTCGGCCGCCGAAACAGGTTTGGGGCTGCGCTTCGGTCCGAGTGCGGACACGGCCGCGGCCGCTCGCTGCCCTTGCGACCTCCCGCGGCACTCCACATGTCGTATATCGCCTATGTACGGTATTCACGCTTCCTGCGCCGCGGTCTATCAGTGATCACCCCCAATACCTTAGAAGCTACCGACGCAAGTTTGGGGCTGGTCGGCGTACTCGAATTTGGGCGAGATGCGAGTGTCAGCGACGTCGGGTAACTCACTCCACAAGACTCGCTGGATGGCATATATGTATGTCTACACACATATAAACATACTGTACAGTAATCGCCATAAATTCTAATTTTTTCCTATTATTCATCAGAATATTGTAGCGACAATTGAATGTACATATTATGCATGTACTGTGCTTTTGTAATTTCGAATTGAAAAACGTCGTAGCACAAGTTGGACATAGGTAGTTTTTGAAGAGCGAGGCATTTATACAAATACATACATATACAAACAATTAAAGAACAGGGTGCTACTTGCCCTCTATTATGTTCCTCCCTCCCTGTTCTACAACACGAGCCATCTTCTCTCTTAAACCAGAAATGTAAGCTTTGCATATCTCTGGAGTTAGAGTCTTCCAAAAGTTGAGTATTGCGGCCTTCAAATCATCAAGTGTGCGAACTTCTTGCTTCCTAGATAGAGCAATTAAGAACGGGTTATACATTACATACATACATCTATATAGTATATATTACACAACAATACCTTTCAGTTAGTCTTTAATAGTCTCACCTAATGTAGTTCTTCATGCTGCCCCATATCAACTCGATTGGATTCAAGTCGGGGGACTCTGCAGGCCACGCTAAGGTATCAACATTCCATTTCTCGAGGAATTCCTTAGTATATCTACTCTTGTGAGGTGGCGCGTTGTCTTGCACCAATTGACATATACCTGAAGTTCCTCACTGATTAAGTTGCTTGTAATATAGTAATGAAAACAGTGGGAACAAACCATTGTAAACCTTCTTTTTGAAGGGTAAATAGCCTCTCTCTAGAATTCTACAATAGAGCGTGCTATCAATCCTACAACTGCCAGGAAGGATTATCAGTTGGGTAGGTCCTCGCTCAGAGATGCCTCCCCAAATGTGCACCTTCGCGGGGTGTTTCGCTCGATGACGGAGCCTTGAGAATTGGTCTCCTTCTTTCACGAAGCAGAAACGTGTTGAACAGCCAACTGAAAGCATTACAAATCCAGTATGCACAAGGTCTAGTAGCGCTGATCCTTCACGAAAACGTGATGTTTGTGACCAGTTCCGATCATAATGATCGCTTTGAAAGACTCACTTTGAACTGTGCATTCGTCAGTGAATACACAGTTAGAATAAGTTCTCCCTTCTTCAATCCCCTCGCTACAAAAGTCAACACGGGCCGCTTGATTCTGCTCCCTAATTGTGTGACAATATTTTGTCGTGGTCCTCTTGAAACCAAGTTTGTGTCTCATCCTCTTAACGGTAGAGACATTTGTTGAAATTCCACGCGTCCGCAATCGTTGGACGACATCCGTTGCAGTCGCCGAACTATTGCTTGTGTAACAGCGTTCGATTTCCTTAGCAATCTTGTTAGAATGAGCTAGAAAACGCCTGTCAAACGAATGAAGTTTTGATGGATTAAACACTTTATAAATTTTCAAACCGTGCAATATTCTAGGGTTTGGTGCCCTTAAAAAGTCAGGCCCCTCAAACTTCTTCAGAAACCTCGTCACTGAAGCGTATGTGATCGTTGGATCAGCCTAAATCCGGTAACATACAATATATGAAAAATAAGAGGACAACAAAAAACTCAACTTCCGGACCTCCCTGGTGACTTCACTAGCTGGCCTTCCTTGCTGTCTCAGTTCCACTATTATGCTGAGCTGGTTATAAATTTTAGAACTCATCTACAATATCAGTAATTACATAGCTAATTGTAGTGATACATGAATCACGAGATGTAGTATAATTGTGACATCTAATGGATATTTGGTCGCGACCTACATTGTTCTGTAGGTCACAGAACCTCAAGACATGCTCCTGTAATGGGATGCCCGAGGTTGCGCGACCGTTATGATTTTCTGGGCTTTGCACAAACTGCCCGCATATAAATAAACGAGCGCACACAGCTAAAACTGAAATAACCATGGCCTTCGCTCTAGTATTCTTTTCGCATAGCTGTACGAGCGATGTTGTACCGCTTTCGGCTGTTCCTCATGGATGTGTCGTTGGAGACGTCACCAAGGTTCGATGGGAATCAAGGAGCTACAAAGCAAAGGTAATCCAAAGTTGCTGACGTCCACTTCCCGTCGTCATGTCTTTGTTGTGAACTCCATTATAGATAATTTTCATCGGAAGAAAGGAGATTTGTGAACTGAAATCTTCTTCCGTCACAGCGGACGGAGAACTGCTCGAAGACGTCTTTGACGTGTCGCCTCTTGAAGCAACAGGGCGCGAAAGGCAGACCAACAGAACGGATTCTGGAGAGGAAGCTGTTGCGGACACCGAGATGGAGGCAATTAGAAGGGAAAACACTATACAACTAATAGCCATCAAGGAGAACCTGTCCCTTATTATGGGTATAGTCAAAAACCTGTAAGTAGGCTATTCAATTGATTTTTGTTAAAGGTTCTATAGCAAATTATTTGAGGGACACTCGGATTCAAAAACAGTCTGATAGGATGGAAAGACTGGAAAAGATGGGCCACGAAATATTGCGTAGAAACCCCGCGAAGGCCGCTCACGGTAAATTTTTGAACCGCCAGTTGAAGATAAGTTAAAGCAATTTGAGCGCTGACTGACTTGTATCTACATACTTGTTGACGTCACGGAAGATTTTAGGCAACATATTGTACACCTACGCTAGCATGAATTCGGTGGCAGAGCTCAGAGAGCTTAAGGGACTAAACAGAAATGCTTTCGTGCTAGCACTAGAAAAGCTCGTGTACGAAGACGATAAAAGGGACCTCGAGGTTGCAGTAGATAGCCGTGTGCAATCTAAGGACCGCGTTCTTTTCATCCAGCAGGTGAAGCTATTTATTGGCGGTTGAGCTCTACATATTTCTCGCTCTTACTAGAAAGCTTAGTATAATTTCAGTGCCTATTCAAATATTATGAAGTTCCTGAACATCTGCGGGAGGATGTATGGAGGAATGCAAAAAATGCGCTGAACGCTCGCGTTAGAAGGTATCGAAAGGCGTTACGGGAAAACGAAATGCCAATCTCTGCAAGAGAACGCCAAGGCAGCAACTTTTTTGAAGACGATGATGATGACGCTTATTAGTTTAATAAAGGTGTGGGACTTGATTGCAACTTCTTATATGTTCTCATTGTAGTTGCACTTTAGACCACGTATGAGTACAGCACATGGCGCATACTAGAACACAGAGGTTAATTAGAGTGCTCTACGCATTACTGCATGAAGCGTTCTGCAGAACGAAGCATCTAGCAATGTGCTGATCTAAGTTGCATCCAACCAAGTCAAACCACAAATGTCATTTTCCCTAAAATTCTGAAACAAGCACACACAAGAATGCCTTAGAAAGAGCTGTATGAGGCTTAGCACGGTCGCAGCAGAAATGGCGCTCTATCACTAGATGGGGCCAAGGTGCTACACCCAGTGGTACTGCAGGGCAAATGACTTCTGGCGACTTCAGCGTTAACCATGACGCTAAGGTCATCAGATCATAGACCAGAAATTGTTTGCAGGTAGTTAAGCGACGACACTTTATAGGCCCATTACGACTTCAACAATATTTTGAAACCATATTCCGTAAAACTAGAACTTTCATCTTCAAACTCTACAATTCTTGCACGCTTTAGTGATGGGTTATTTGAAGTTGCTGCTAAATTCTTTATTTACCTGAGCAGGTGTATTTGCAACAGATGATCATACTTTGCCCTTGATGAATTATAATAGATGAATTATACCAGCAAGAGATCGGCAAAAAAACGTAAAAAACGCGAAACAGTTGTGATTATGCCATCCCTTTAAAGCGTGGCATACTCTGCAGTTAAATTTCACGTTCAATCATAAATGCGGGATGTGTCACTCACTCTGGAGGACTTGGGCGGTAGCTAATTCGAAATGACCTGGGATCGGTGCTGGAGCTGAATTGTTAGAAAAAACTTAACTTCAAAAAAATTCAGTATTGTTTTGGAAAACTGTACTTCGCAGACTTCTACGAACATCAGCGAGGTCGCTAACGTAAAGTGGTACTGTTTGTTTAAACTCACTCGCTTTAGACTTCTTGTAAACGACGTCTGCTTCCAATACAACGGCCACGCGCCAGAGGCCTCGCGCCGTCTCGCAGATATTGCGACGTCGCGCGCGGCGTCGCGACGTCTGCGAGGCGACGCGCCACAGGCGAATGCGAGGCAGCGCACAGAGCGGCCACTAGAGGCATCGATTCACCGCATCTCGGTGCAGCCGGATGGCGCAGGGCGGGTGCTCGCCGTTACCACGCTGCACTCGTGAGTGGAGGGTTCCAAGTTCGGATCCTTCTACCGCACGCCGTAGGGGCGCCGCCACCACTAGGTGCGCGGCGCCCCGGGGGTGTTCTGTGTCCATCCCGGTGTGCAAGGTGTCTTCTTTGGCACCCCCATCCCCTCCCAATTCGTGCGGAGGGGGCGGGCCATCCAGTACCCTAAAGTTGGGGGTACTGGGTGGCTTCTCAGCACGAATAGAAGGGCTGTTTTGAACACAATAAATTTAAGACGGTTCGTTCCTTATACTGATCAGTATCAAACAGTTGTATGGTGGGGTAGTGCTGACCTTACTGCAATAATTCTTTTTGTATAAGGAACGCTCGGGGGCTCTACCCAGTAGAGCAGATCGATGTTAAAACTCCATGCATCGCTTTGGTTATATCTGGTATCCGGCATGATCACTGGTGCGCGAAACTGGAATAGCACCCTGTTCTTTAATTGTTTGTATATGTATGTATTTGTATAAATGCCTCGCTCTTTAAAAACTACCTATGTCCAACTTGTGCTACGACGTTTTTCAATTCGAAATTACAAAAGCACAGTACATGCATAATATGTACATTCAATTGTCGCTACAATATTCTGATGAATAATAGGAAAAAATTAGAATTTATGGCGATTACTGTACAGTATGTTTATATGTGTGTAGACATACATATATGCCATCCAGCGAGTCTTGTGGAGTGAGTTACCCGACGTCGCTGACACTCGCATCTCGCCCAAATTCGAGTACGCCGACCAGCCCCAAACTTGCGTCGGTAGCTTCTAAGGTATCGGGGGTGATCACTGATAGACCGCGGCGCAGGAAGCGTGAATACTGTACATAGGCGATATACGACATGTGGAGTGCCGCGGGAGGTCGCAAGGGCAGCGAGCGGCCGCGGCCGTGTCCGCACTCGGACCGAAGCGCAGCCCCAAACCTGTTTCGGCGGCCGAAAAGGTGAAAATGGTTGTTAGTTTGAATTCGGACAATATTACATATGCGGAAAGCTCGCAACGAGCTGAGAAGTGCTGTCCAGCTGATTTTTCGAATAAACTTATCCATAAAGAGGTAAGCGACTGAAACAAAATTTTCTGTTGTTCTCGTCAAACTTTGGCCGCATAGAAATCTAGTTTGAACGGCCAAAATCTTTTCGTTCTTTTCAGATTCGAATGCGCTTGTGGTCTACTGTAGACCACAAAAGACACGGCTTTCATACTTCTCCTGCACAGGAACAACCGAAGTTCAAACATAGAAGAAATACTACGCCGCATATTGAGATTAGACCAATCCCTTGTTAGAAAAGAGAAAATCTTGTCATTTCTCTCCATTTCTCAAAGTTATTTTACACGTTTTATAAAGGCCATCGTTCCCACAATGGAATAGTAGAATACTGTCTTCTGTAGCAGGATACCAGTTGGGTAATTCTTCACTGAATCTTAGGTTTCCGCGCGTTTGCGCTTATCCGAAATCGGGCCTATGTTATGCAAACTTGGCACTATTTAGTACCACAATGACACTTGATGCGTAGCAAATACAGATCTGCTTAAACAATAGAGGATTTCTGAGTTTCGATGAACCTCGTCAACGAAAAGCCTCAAGGATATGCCACTGGGGATCTCGGAGGGGTCGTAAATCAATTAACGGGGCCGAGGAAGCAAACGCTTCATAACTAGGTCACTGTGCAATCGTTTTTGATATTGTTTAGATCGCTGGATAGAAAATGAGGCGGGGCTTCTAACGGTGTTAATTAGATTTTAAACAAATAACTTTGAAAAGAGTTACGGCAATGCGACGCTTTGTGGCAGATTAATCCGTCGCAAAGCGTCTTATTTGCAAGGAATTTGAGCGGTATTGTACAGTGTACTATAGGTTACCCGAGGATGACAGTCTTGAGGATGCAGTGACTTTTGTTATCCTTTTGTTATCCTAACACCAGCTACACAGAAGCGATGAGCGTTGATCGCCCGCCTTAGCAAAAAGCTGTCTTTAAGGTTGAGAAGTGCTTCCAGAAGTAAGGGTCGTACCTTCTTATGGACGGGACAGGGTATCCAAAAGTCACATCACATTGCGATTGCGCAACATTTCTCATCGTGTGTTCAAATGCGTTTCGTTGTCGATATCTCATGTAGATTTTCGGTATATGGAAGACAAATGAATACAGAAGTCTTCCGGCAATTTATGACTGGTTGAACTACATCCACAATCAAGTGCGTTTTCTCGTCAGGAACAGCCCAGACGAAACCTGGAATCTGTGAAAAAATACAGCTACCGCACTCTAACGTAAGTCGTATTAAAGCACCTTTTCACAATTTTCTCGGAACATCGAGAGAAAAGCTGGACTCAGTTCTCTTCCAGGGGATTCGGCCATTTTTGTTCAGTCATCACGCTAACACATATTTACATATCCTAGTTATTTTTGTATAGAAGGATGAATTTTCCCCGAAGAAAATAATTTCATATAAAAATATGCACACTCTGTTGAATCATCGTCACGTGGAGCGCGAAGATTTCTCCCTAAAAACAGCTGGCAAGTTCTCACCCAGTGCATGTGCTCCGGCTGCTGCTGGCACTGGCGCGCTTGCCTTCAGATCCGTCTTCTCGTTGCTGTCTGGCTTCTCTGCCGAATCGTTCGCCATCACGCACACCACCACAATGAATCCAGCGACGAAAATGCTTCTCATTATCTGAAAACGACAGAGTGTCAACTGTTCAGTGCTCAAGCCATCATAGGACTATCACTACGAGACAACGAGAAGAAAGTGATATGCCTTGGACGGTTTGGATAAATACCGCTGCTGGGTAGTTTCGGACGTTTTTATTTAGTGGCTTTAAAACTGCAGAGGACTGCTATATCCAGAGATGTACGGTAACAATTCCTCTAATAAGAAGTTATTCTTAAAGGATCTAAATAGTTCAATTATGGGGGCAAAACAGGGACGATTGTACGTCGGCTTTGAACCCTCGGTATGGAAATGGGCTACGCATTCATTTCTACCATATTGTTGAAGCGTTTGACATGTATAGTGTCAAAACCTCTCCTCTATTCTTCTTCTCAAAAGAGAAGAGCCGACCATGCACTGAAAATCGGCGAGCTATTCTTACTGCGCCCCATGTTCACCGCCGGTGCGCTTTGAAACAAAATTGCGTCTCCAGAGATTCATAGTGAAATATTCAAAGCGGCTGTTAGAGGACATCGAGGTCAACCATTGTGAAAAGAGACAGAGTGTAGAAATGGTGCCAATTAATACTTTAGAACGGACAGTGGAATACTCATATAGACGCTACCCTGGAAAAATATAAATGTGAATTTAGCTAATTCAAATCAGACACGGGGATAGGAACTAATGAACAAGTCAAAAATCAGGTTACTTCTCCGAAACGGGCGCGTGGAGCGCATTCGGAGGAGGCGCCGACGGTTCCTGGTTCGGATTTCCCGCCCAGGCCAACCAAGCCTTCCATCCCTCCGGGGTCGGTGAATTGGAACCAGACTTGTCTGGGAAGGATAAAGCACTGACTTGTACATCCGCTGGCCACCGCAATTCATTGTATGGCCAAATACTCATTCAACACGCCTCCATGACATAGAGAAGTAGAATGCGTGGCGCATCCCAAAGAGTATTCAATAACGCCGTCCTTTATCCTTTATCCCCGAAACCAACGAATAACTAACTATGGCACCCCGATTTTATTAAGAAATTGTGCTGCATTCATAGAGACTCTATACATCTGGTATTCCATCCCGAGCGCGAGCAACTAAATTACACAGCCTTGTTATGGAACACTTAGTTATGAAAAAATCCTCTAGAACGGTTACTATAGGGTAGAAGTATGTTATCGACTAGTATAAGAGATAAAGTCTATATCCTGTCTACACTTGCGTAGGAGAAAGTAGGAGAATAAAGGATAAAGGACGGTGTCACTCAATCCTTGGTTTTTATAAATCTATCCTAGTTGGGGGAGACACTTCGCCTATTTTTTCTGACAGCGACGGAATAATTGAAAGCACACTATTTTACGGAGTATACACATGTACATACACATATACACAGTGACCTAGTCTACGAGAAGACCTCTTTATATAATTTCCTTCCGAAGATAGGTCACCCTGTTTTGGTTTGTTTCCCTTTTATAGCGGTGCCCCTTCCGACTAGGAGAGACCCGCCAAACCTTCTACAATCGCCGAACCCTCTGCAAAGCTCTAAGAATATCGTGAAGGAAATTTGAATGTGTTTTGGTCTGTGACAAGGGGTGGCAACATATGAACAAGACAGGGTTTTATCGTTCCCATACAGGTTTCGTACCAATCCACCGACCCGGAGGGATGAAAGGTTTGCCAGGCATGGGTGGGAGCAGATCCAAGAGTCTAGGTTCAAGCGATGCAGGCGCCTCCACCAACTGCGCTAAGCACTCTCTCACTAGTGGAATAACCTATCAAATATGTCGTGGAGCGCTTATCTTCCTAGCACGAAATTGCTTTACGGAATTCTTACGTTCTTTCGCCTTACACAACTTTAAGTAAGATCAGATGTGTTTAGGAGAAATTAACTATGAAAGCTGAATCTAAATTTCTAAAAAAGTATACAATTTAATGATTCGCTGATGTGGCTGCTATGCATGTTTGCGGAGTAGTTATAAAGCCCCACTGTCCTCTATCACATTTCGGTCGGCAACAAAAGCGGCTTCATGTCGCGAATGTTGGAAGCAATGTGAAGTACCAGCCAATCAGGCGGCGTGGGCGTGCTATACAGGGAGGGCGTGTATAGTAGGTACTCTGATTGGCTGGTGTGTGTTCGGTCTGTGCACTGCTTGGTTGTGATTAGCTGAGGCGCTCTCACCTCCCAGTGTTGCCCACCTTGTACCCAAAAGTGTTACTAAGTTATGGTCTTCTGTAGAATTGCTCTCTGTAGAGTTGAAACGGCTTAGGAGTCAAAAGTTCTGCTCTTGTTGTCAACGAATTGAATTGTTGTGGGCGCCTAGTTAGCAGCTTCACAAAACTTATTAAAAATGAATTGCAGGAAGCAACCTTTAAAAAACGAGGAGCCTCATGACTTGCTATAGCCACTGTAAGAGATACGAGACGCCTATGATAGATTTTAATAGCTCCTTTATTTGTTTGTTTTAAAGCAGTTTAAGCAGATTCTAATATCAGTTAACTTATAGAAAATCTCGAGCAGGTTTACGGAAGTATCGCCAAGGTAGAGCTTGGTAGATGTGACGAGAAGCAGTGGGTGGAATCAGTGGGGCCCGTGTCTTGTCTGCTTATATAGAGAGCCTGTTTTTGTAGCGGACGGATTAGCGATGGTAGGGGATTTGGAGGCTGCTGTCACGGCTTGGCCTTGGCATTATCCGGCTGAAAGCGCTCGTACAAACAGGATAAATCCTCATCAGTTGTGAGTGAATGTGAGTGGCGACGACATCGTACCAATGGGTGACCGACCTCGCTGTAGTAGGTCGGCGGGGGAATTGCATCGGATTACCGGTAACGAGCGAAGAGTTTTTTTCACAGGTCTGCAGACCGTAATCGGCAGTTCTGTGTCTAGCAGGTTGGCAGGCTTTTGCCGAACTCTGCGTTATCACTCCACCAATGCGGAAGTGAAAACCACGGATGTTGTCACTGGCCATTCTGAATTTTTTCGAACCACTTTTCCTATCAAAGATTTCTGGGATCTATCCCAGTCGGCAGGGGCGACCGTAAAGTGTCAGTTGCGGACGTTATCCCATGCCACACAACCATATCCCCTAAATTTAAAGGAGAGCCCTTGTATAATGGGACAGCAGCTGAAGCTCTCGCAGAAAGTTAAGCAAGGGACTGGAGACGTAAATACTATACGTCTCCAGTCCCTTGCTATCGTAAATACTATATAAATACTATATGCACCCCTCCGATGACGATAGATCCGATTTCTGTTACCCAGATCAAATCGCTGTTTGTGTTTCGTTCTCGTATTCACTACCCTAGTTAGCACAAACACGGAAGTGTGGAACGAAATTTGGTACGTCACTACTCTTAGCTAAAAACTGCCATTCTATGACAACCGAATGGACACGCGATTCCCCTACAGAAAAAACCTACCAGATCAAGGTCGAAGGAATACTATCTTCCGTGTTCAACGCCATCATTTTCATTTACACATTACTTCACTTCTATAATAGATGTAATCTTCGGATTGAGAGTAACTTACAAAATGTGCTCTCGTGGTATGAAACTTCAGAAAAGAATCAAAGCAGGGCAGGACACTTACACTATTCACACAGCACTTGACTTCATGTATACAGGGTGCGGCAAAATTACTCGTGCACTAAAAACTCAATGGCATTTTGAAATCAAACTTCGCAGATTAATTCTAACTGTCAAATTTATCTACTACAATCATGGCTATTCAAAGCATGCTAGCAGTTTCCGAAATGATCGTACACAGTCCTCCAGACTTTCGACAAACGCACCGCATGTGGCACGCAGGGCGGTTCATCAATTTCGTCCCAGGATTTCAAAAGCGCTTCTTTAAGAGAGACCAAATTTGAGTGTCTGGTAGGGCAAGCTTTTTTCTCTATGACGGCTCACACAGAATAATCCATCGGGTTAAGGTAAGGAGAACTGAAGGGTCATTCGTCGGGTTTGATGAAGCAGGCAGCTGCTCGGCGCACCAGTCCTGGACCACCTTCGCATTGTGTGCTGGAGCAGAATCTTGTTCAAAGCACCAATAGGCTTCTCCAAAGTGGGAACCGGCCCACGGCTTGTGAACTTTTTCCAGGATATCCTTGTAAACCGCTGCGTTGATTTTCACGGCAGCTTTGACGAAAACAAGGGGAGTTTTTCCTGAACATGTGACTCCTCCCAAACCATAATGGACTGAGGCTTTTCGCACTTTCCTGAAGTCGTCCTTTGGCGGTAGCATCAGCAAGCGAGTCCCCAATAATGCTCTTGTTTTGGGAGTTGAAGGCTGGATTCAACGTGAAAATCTTTTCGTCGCTAAAGACGATGTTTCACGCGCGTGCCACAGTGAATCGTTGCAGCAACCTTTTGCATCTTTCCAATCTCCTCTTCTTCATGGTGTCTTTCAGGAGTTGGCATGTCTGCAGACGATAAGGGAAATTCTTATTCTTTCAACCTGACTATCCTCCTTATTGACCTTCCGCTTATTCCTACGTCTTTTGCCATCTGGCGCATCGATCTCCTGGTGTTACTTTGGATTTTTTTCTCTCTCAAGTTTTACATTTTTTCGGTTGGTAGCTGTCGTGAGACGCCCTCTTCCTTTTCTATCCTCTTCGGTTTTCAATTACTTGTAGCGTTTCACTGTATCCTGACCGTTTTTCAGGGCACGGAAAGGATCTTCACAATATCTCTCGTTTGCTTGCCGGCCTTATGAAGTTTGATGATAGCACTTCGTAGGTTGGAACGCCTAACCATTTTGTACTCAAGTACGTGTAAAACATATTAGGGGGTAGGCAAAAGTAATGAGACAAATTGAAAAAATTCTTTATCTCTTTATAACTCAATTACAACTCAACGATGCTGATGAACGTATTCGCCATTAGGGTCAATGACCTGCTGTCACCGCTCAGCCAACTTCCTGATCCCATCCTTCCAGAACTGCTTGGGCCTGGTGTTGATCAACTGCTCGATATGGTTGTCAAGGACTGTTTGGGTTCTTGTGTTCCTTCCGACCAGGAAGTCCTGTAGGCTCAAGAAGTAGTGGTAGTGCATGTAGAGATGCCCGTCGAATACGGTGGGTTAGGCATGTGAACGTAGCCCAGCTGAGCAAGCTTATCCGTAGTCCCTTTCCCCGATGGGGGCGGCGTTGTCGAAGAGGAGGACCTTCTTAAAGCGCTGCGACTGAATAAGTTCGAGTCGGAGGTCCATCTCGTCTATTTCGTTCAATATGGCCTTGGAGTCCATCGTCGTGTTTTGTTAAACAGCTACCAGTATACCGGTCCATGGGCGCAGACCCAAAAGCTCAGAAGGTGCTTCTCGCCGTGAACATCTCGCCGAACGAAGGTCGGTAACGGGTCACCAGGCCGCACCCAGACTGGCTGCTTGGCAGGGTTAAGGTACAAGACGTACTTCCCATCTTGCGTGAATATTGACTTCACTTTTGCCTTTTGCCCCCCCCCCCCTAATATATTGGGCGAGTGAAGCGGGAAAATTTCGGGGAAAAAAGCGGAAAAAAATTAAAATGTTTATGTGCACGTGTAATTTTGCCGCACCTTGTAGTTGGGCCAATGAAAGGGAGTTGCCTCTTGCAGCAGAGAAATCGCGCTGCTTATTTATTGGGGCAAAGGCTCCTATTCTACAAGTTACAAGACGATGAACCCAAAGTGGCTGACGATGTTCATGACTTTTTGGGTCTTTAATAGAGAGGAAGCTCAATTTTGACTACAGATCTATCGTTTGCTACTGGTTACTGGTTATAAAAGATTGACAGTTGCTCTCCGAGCTGCTTGAGGCGTCGGCAACGTCTCCGTTTGTCCCTTTTGCGCGTCAGAGTGCTCCAATTGATCCTCCTCATGAAGAGCGTCCTACTGTTCCTTCAGGTTTTAACAACAAACATTGTTACTAGTAAGGTCTTCAGCTTAACCGGTTCCATGTGGATATCAGCGGCCGGCCCATTCCCGTGTCACGGATGGGTGCTGACAGACGTGGAGGATATCGCGGATATTACGTGCGGTCAAACAGCGCCGGCGGTGTAAGGCGAACATCGCTGCCCGGAAAGCAGAAGATGCGGGTTCGAGTCCTGCCCGGCGCAAGAGTTCTGATCGCAACAAAACATCCTGTAACAACATATGTTCCTTAAGGGTTTTCACGATAAAGTCCAATCAACGCGTCCTGGTGTCTTCCCACACTCCTCGAAATCCGGTCGGTGACGGCTTGTCTAGCGAGCGTCTGCTAGAACTACATGCTCGACCCACCTAATTTTCCACGACTTGTCCATGAGTCTTCTTTTATGATCTTCGAACGTCAACGAAGCTCAGAACTCCGGAAGCCCCCTCTCACTTGCGTGCACCTGCGATCTCCGTCCTGTCCATTTCTCGCTGGGCGACGCTGATCTCGTGCCCTTCGTGCTTCGGAGATAAAGGATTTAATCACCCAGGTTTGAAGTCACTTGTCAGCTGGTGCGATGTCCGTATGGCAATTTTTGTGGTAATCCCAATGATGCTTCGAAAACTTAACTAAGCGGAGCACATTGCTATGCAACTTTTCCTGAAACTCTGCCTAGGAAAATCACTTTCTTTTGCATCCTCTCCTTATAACAAGGTTGTTATTGAAAGCAGCACTAGCATTAAAACAACGGACTGCATGCCAGTCTTCGTTCTTGTAGTGCTAGTTGAGGTATTCGAGCATTCGCTTGAGGTCAACTTCGAGATTCCTTTTCCAAAGCAGCGATCGTTCTCCGCAATTTCAGTTACTCTGTCTCGTCTTAGTTCTTGTCCGAAATGACGTTAGTGGCACGTGGCTTTTCAAAGCACAATAGAGAGTGCTCACGGGCAGAACGGGAGGTGAAATGAAATCGGATGCAAAATGAATTTAACGCATGGGAGCGGCTGAGCGGTACCACATCGTTCACGCTTCACTCTTGCACCGCATCACTTCAGTTCTCGGCGTGTGGAATCACTTCTAATCTCTACCGAAAAGTTTATCTCCATAGCTGCAACGTTAAACCCTCCATGAATTTTGGCATGTAGCAATATTGACTGGCTTTCTTCGTAAAACTGCAGTGCTTCCGTCTCCTCTACTTCACTTTCTTCCAGAATCCACAGTGCTGCTGCAGAGCTTGGCGATTCTTTTTTCGTGAACGGAAATTGCCCGCTTCCGCCCGTCTTCTAAGCATTCGTGCTGGCTAAAAAAACCACGTATGAAGAAAGCTGAGAGCTTTGGAGCAAAGGCCCATTAGCGTTTTGCCAACACGGACTGTCTCCGACAAGCTGGCTTCTGAAGCAGTAGCTGCTTTTTAGACACAGTTGTTCCACTGAGTCCTTTGTAAGCGTATTGTGATTAGTGCTGATCGGTGCAAGGCTGAGATGAGGACGAAGCTTTCCTCTTAAAGTTATCGTCCGAAATCAGCTTGCCGCGACTTTCGTTCAGTTGATAATGGAAATGCGGCTTACCTGAAACAGCGAGATGAAGACATTCGTGCTTTTACAGTGGTTTACGTGGCACCGCTGCATGATTCATTTATTCGTTCATTGTGCCAATTACATTTGACGGTGTAGATGGTGACCAAGTAAAGCGCAGTTCTTGGCTTGTGATAAGAGATCTATATAAATAATATTAGTTGTTAACTATGTAACTATAACTATAACTTTATACCGTCGGTAAACGTTCGCCAAAACGCGACCGGCGGCGGATTAATCCGCCGTTTCCGCCGCTTTGCCATAACTCTCTTCAAGGTCGCTTCATTGAATGGTACATTGTTGGAATCAGAACAACATGATCTACCCAATGGTGTAAAAATTTTGCCAAGGTTTCAAAATTTTTGAGTTCGAGATGAACTAGATTAGTCGAGCCCGTAACTGTCTTGACCTGATCAACATTCGCCCCTGAGTCTCCCCTAATTGTGCCCATGGCAGGGATCGACTTGCCGAGTGGAATTTTAAAAATTTTAAACGCTGCCGAAAATGTGTTTCATGCCAATTTTAGGTTTGTCTCATCACGGCGATCTATTTGATATCAAATTCGCCTGGGTTATCACCAAGTTCAGGGTTCCATGCATCCTCAACTGCCGATATTTTTTCATTTTCGTTAATTGTCTACGACCGTACCACTTTTGTTCTAGAGCCGATTTTAGCTCAAGTTTTTGACTATAGGGTGTGGATTACAAATATAGAATCTAGCCTTAGAGCCTCAGCCAATAATTTGACAGCGCACCGTGCCAAGCAGACATTGCCTGCATGGGCTAATTCACGGGTGTAGATCTGTGTCTTCACGCGACTTATCTGTATGGAAGCTGGATACGTGGTAGCACAACATACAGAGATGCTGCAGCACAAAAATGATGTAGCTAGCAGCTCAGGACTGGGAGCTCCACTGCTTCAAAAAGGCCATTTTCTTCTACTCTGACCATGGGACTCAACGCCGATCTCCGTCCAGACCGCGCAGAACAGTTTCTGTCATTTATCGGAGCCGATATTCGCTTTTTTTCGAAGAATTTACCACCTTACGTTAATCACATTTATTGCTTGAGACAAGTCGTTCGTTTCTTGAGTTGGAGTTCAGAGTGTTGCTGTAATTGCAGTGACCTGACCTGCCCCACCAAGCATGTCTTTTGGACATGCTATCGCTGCTTCTCTCCTCTCGCTACTCACACTAATCCAATGCAGGGTCGAGCTTGAGGTTAAAGAATCGAAAAGACCTATTTTCACTTGAAGCGTTTGGCAATCATTAACCGTAAATATTACGTTGCTGAAAAATTCTTGCACCAAAATTTTCGAAAATTTTTGCAATTTGCTTCTGAGGGCATATAAGTGCTACGATTGCAGTGAAGACTGACCGAATCCGTGACTCGGACAAGGTTTCGCGACTGGCAATCACTCAGTCTCTCCTTGTTCGTTTTCGTAATAAGGACTTTCTCGAGAATGTCGTCACGGCAGATGAATCCTGGTGTTCCTCGTTAACCATACTCGGAAGGCCCAGTGGCTCCCTCAAGGAGAGCCACAACCTCAAGGCCGACATCCACCAGAGGAAGGTAATGCTGTGCTGTTGGTGGGATTCTCGAGGAATGCTCTAACGACGACACCGCAGTAGTAGCGAGCATCTACGCTACACAGTTGCAGAAGCCGGGCGAGACCATGTCGCGGAAACGGCGAGGGCGGAAGAGTGTTTGCCTTCTTCACGACAATGTTTACCCCCCACGTTGCAAGGTCGTCTTGCCAGAAGTTGCAGGACCTTAGGTGGGAGGTGCTGCCCCTCCCACCGTATTCGCCAGATCTTGCTTCATCGGACTACCACCTCTTTCATGCTCTCAATCAACAACTAAGGAATAGGTGCTTCGACGACGGAGCCGAACTCGAATCCGAGGTGGCGCACATCTTCGAGTCATAGCTGACTTCATTCTGGAAAAAGGGATTTCGTGATCTCCCTATCAGATAGCAGAAATTTGTAGATGTAAATGGCAACTACTTTGATCGAAGCCGCTTACAAAAAAGCAAAAATTTTTTGAAAAAAATCCGCTCTGGTGCAAAGCTTTTTCACCAACCTAATAATTTGGTGTCGTCCGCTTAAATGCTGCAAAAACATTCAGGAGGTAATGAAAGAGGTAGGTCATTGATAAAAACGACAACATGAGAGGACCCAAACATATTCCTTGGAATTCCACTATGCGTGAGATAGGAAGGGGAAAAACTGTTGTTCACTACTCGGATTGGAAACACTCACTAAGAAAAGATCTTAAAAAGCTAAGTAATTGAAGTTTTCAACACATTCGCGACGATGTCACTCATTTGAGTGGACGGAGGAGTTTTGGGAATAACTTTCTTCATTGATATTTTTGTTTAATTTTCTTCTCAAATGCGCAAACTGTAGTAACAAATAAATGTTGGGTATGGCTAGGTAGAAAAATGATTGGCTTTATCGTAACTAACAAGGCAAGAACTTCTCCCATTAATGAAACACAGTGTGCGCACATACTTCTAGACAAGAAATAGTGAACAAACTTCAGAAGAAACATTAATTGAACACTTAAATGAAACAACATAGGCTCTGAGTGATTACGACAATAGACAAACATTCAACCAGAACACTTCCTACCGTTGAAGCACCTCTAACAAACGCAATTTTCGCAACTGGAGCAGTCCAGGCTACTGATCAGCGCTTTATAGCAATCTGTGCAGTTCTTCTGGACTTTTTTGAGTCGGCAGTAACGTTTTCTAGGACTCTGTTTTGTTTTTTGTTTTTTTTTCCGCGGGTGTCCACACAAATGAGTGGACACGCGCGCGTCAAGAAAAGCAGCCTGCCGTCGCGCGCACTGGGCGAGATACTCGTGAATGTGTTAAGGTTCAATTTTTTCAAATACAAGGCAGGAACAAGGACAGTTTGGGAGCGTGGTAGCGCAGTGGGAGGGGGCGCCGGCTGTCGCGCCGTAATTCGTTGTATGAGCCATTCAGACTGGCTCCACGATATGGCGAAGAAGTAAAAGGTGTGGCGCATTCTGCAAAGGGGTTGACGAACGATGGGATTTTCCCTTTATCCTTTCTAAAGAGATAAGGTTTTTGTTCGTAGCTATATCATCCGAGATCCTTCGCTCAGCTTCTACCACTGTAACCCTATTTGCTATTCCTGCATTGAGAATGCTAAACAGGTAAACAGCCGCTTGAGTGGACAACACGACAAGCATCCACAGCCCACGTAGATCTATCTCGAGAAGCAGGCCGAATCCTCTCTACCGTCGTCATTAATCTAGTCAGGCGATTATTATTGTGATGCGCACGGGTTTCTTTCCATCCGGCCGCGAGCGAAGTGTTTTCGCTGGCCGCTCGGCGGTGTGTTTCTCATCAGCTGAAACGTCGAGTCCCTCCGCCACTTCTTCTTCATCTTCTTCTGCTTCGTTGTTGTTGTCGAAAACAATAACGTAAGCGTCGTAAGCAGGCGATACAAGCACGCGCCATCGTCGCAGCACCCACACAACACTCCACCGCCGAGTGAGCTGCATATCATCGTCAACAGCTGTCGTTCTCATCGGGTTATCCGCACTACCGTTTACTATGTCGCCGCGCCCCGAGGCGATTTGTTGTGACTCCCAGCACCACCACCAAGCGCCTCGGTTACATTGTTGACGACGTGGTACGAACGTAAACTAACGTAGTATAAATAGAATGAACGACAGCCGATAGCTGGTCTTTCGCCAGTACAATCCGCAACCAGCATTCCTTCAGCTTTCTCCCACGATATTGTTTCCTAAGAACCCTACTCTCTGAATAGCTAATAATGAGGTCTTCTGGAAGGGCAACAGCGTTCTTGAGGAGTACCGGCAGATTGCTTCTAATCTCACCATTTGACAGAGATGTGGTACATCATAGTCCTTTCCGCTTATTTAATTTTTACATCCTCGAACACGCTGTTGTTTCCTTTGTGCTGATCCAGCGTACAATGCGGCTCTTGCTTTTTTGGTTTTTGGGCTGAATAAACGCAAAAAACTGTTCGCTGTTTTCCGATAACTCCCATCAACGTGGCCTACTCAAAAATAAATGTTACCATCAGTCCAATGTCGACGATCTCGGCTATGATGTGGGTATCATCCAGTGGTTTTAGGAAGATGTGCTTTTGGAGACCTATAAAACCTGACGGCGGCGATCCTCACCCAGGCGCTCGAGATGCGATAGGGTTCAGGCTTTATTGGCCTCAACCCTATTTTTTCTAAAACCACTGTGCAGTACTGCCGTTAAACATTCAACCAGTTTGCGTTTGCAAGTCGAATGCCCGTTTCTTGCGTCGCATCATGTTAACTTTGTCATCTGTTTAAAAAAATAAAAAATATATAAATAAATAAAAAAATATATATATAAAATTCTGTCATCTGATTACCTGGCTTCTCGGTATTCGACTCATGGAGTACTTACAATGTGTCCAGCTAGCAAACGCATTCTCAGACTAATGCACTAGATCAGAGCTTGGGTACACAAGCCTCTCATATCGGCGAGCCGCCTATGCAATGTTCGCATACTTGCAGTTCTGACAACTCGCAACCAGCATGACATCACCCTTAAAATGGTTAGACGCCAGGCTTCGTCACAGCTTTTGGACTGACCAGGTGACTATCTCAAGGGTAGGTCGGAACGGCCCAAGTGTTGTGTATGAACAGGAACTCTCTCTCAGGGAAACAACAAAATGCCATCAACAATCTCGTCCCCAATAAAACTCTGCGCAGAGTGAGGGACGACAGAAGTTGGGCCTTTGACGGCGTAAGCCCTCTGCCTTCGTGCGGAGGGCGAATGAGCTCAAATTGGCTGGAAACCACGGTGACGGGCTAGCAGTGGCGGTACAGTGGGTAGGAGAGCGGAGTGGTGTAACGGAGAGGTTTCTGGTTCGATTCATTTGTGATTTTCCTATTTTTTTCACTTCCTAAAATAGATTCGCCACAATCAACCGAATTAACTTCCGTCGTCCTTAGCTCTACGTGGAGTTGTATTGGGGTCGAGATATTTGCATTTCGCTGTTTCCCAGAGAGAGGCGATTCAGCCGATACAACAGTTAAACCACCCCGACCCACAGTTTATCTATGTAGTTTCCTGGTGAGAAATCTTTCGTTGAAATAATCGAGATCGGCAATCTTGATTATTCAAATTCAACATGGATATATTATATTTTGAACCTGCTTCAAGGTCGTCGATCGGCCAAACTTGGAATCAAATGAATTGTCGTAACAACAAGAATGAAATAAACGGCAGGAAAATAAAATTTAATGTTGTCTAAAAAATTCATAATTGGGGAGTGTCCGGGGTCATAATTACAGTACCGGACATGTCGCTGCGTCCAACAAGCACAAGCGGCGCAAAAGATGAGAAGCGGCGCAAAAGGGCGCCGGAGAGCGCCGTTTTCCGCTCGCCACGCGCCGCGTCTGAGGCAAGTCGCGTTAGTGCGCGGCGTCCTCAACTTCTGGACGTTAGACTGAATGAAGGAGCTTATCCATGCGTTCGGACGAGCATGGGTTACTGTTTGGAACTAACTTCCGGCATGACGCGCGCTCTGAACAATGCATGTAGGCCGGCAGAATCAATCGAGTGGGCGCGACCGCTCGCAGAGTGACGTTAGGCTGATGGGCTGATGGAAGGAGTCTATCCATGCGTTCGGACGAGCATGGTCTACTGTTTGGAACTAACTGCCGGCATGGCGCGCGCTCTGAACAATGCATATAGGCCCGGCAGAATCAATCGAGTGGGAGCGACAACCTGTAGAGCGAGCGACAGCTTGAACAGTGAGCGCATGGGGAGTTTTAACGAAAATTCCTAGCCTTCCTACTCAGGCATTGCTCTAGGACTGTCCAGCTTGCATCTGGAGTGCGCCGTAAACAATGCATATAGAATCGAACCTATCAATCGAATGAGCGCGACAGCTTGTAGAGTGCGCGTTTAGGGAGTTTTATCAGAAATCCTTAGCCGCTCTACTCAGGAGCTGCTCTAGGACTCTCCAGCTTGCATCTGGAGTGCGCCGCGAACAATGCATATTGAATCGAACCTATCAATCGAGTGGGCGCGACCGCTCGTAAATTGCACGCGCGGGCGTGTTTGGGGCACGATAACTCTGTCATGTGTGAACCCTTCCGGCTGCAGCTTTTGAGTTTTGTAGTCACTAAAAAGCTCTAGCAGCACTCCAAAGCGCAGCGATGTAGCCTAAGAACTGACAAAGTTAGGGTGGTGCAAAGATGCAGGTCAGGCTTGTACAACCAATTTTTTTCGATCTCAGGCGATCACTGCGGGAAGAGGCGATGAGCTGACGGCCTACAAATGTATAGGCTAACAGACCACTTAACGTACTTTACAAGAAGGCGCTTACAGCTCTCCAGCTGCCTACCTGCCTTAGTTACAACTGCCGCTTTAGAGCGGCGGACGGCAGCAGTAAGATTCTTCCGCCCTTACTCCTTCCAGTTTTTGAGTTTTCGGCACTCGCAATGACATCGTTCTCTTCATCTTCAACTCGATGAGCTCTATCGAACGGTGTCGATCTCGGCCAGCTTTGGAAAATCGATTTTTTGACAATTTTCATCGGGGTGAAGGCCGCAGCGGAGGGCCGATGACGTCACCGAAAGCCAATATTTCGAAATCTGGCCAAGTTGGACACCATTCGATAGCGCTTTTGATGGTGAATGGAACGCTTTTACGCAGACTGGCGAGATCTGTGATGTGAGCGAGTAAGAGCGAGGAGAGCATGACCATTGTTGTGCTAAATTGTGCGCGCGGCGTCTTCTGAGCGCGATAGCTCTGTAAAGTGTGAACCTTTCCGGTAGCAGCTTGTTGGTTTTGTAGGCAGCAAAATGTTCTAGTAGTGTGCCAAAACACGGTAATGTAGCTTATGACTGGACAAAGTTACAGCGCTGCGTAAATGCAGGTTAGCCTTGTGTGACCCGATTTTTTCCAAATTGAGTCGACCCCTGCGGAAAGACGCGGAGAGCTAGCATCTTACAAATACGCAGGCGAGCAGAACGCTTAAGGTTCTTTACGAAAACGTGCTCACAACTTCCTAGCTTATTAAATTGCCTTAGTACCAGCTGCCGTTTTAGGGCGGCGGACTTAGCGGTTGAAGTTTCCTGCCCTCTACTCTCTTAAAGTTTAGGCAGCTGAGGCGTTATGAGCACGTTATCGTTAGGTATCTTAAACGTCCTGTTAGCCCACGCATTTTAAGCGCGTTAGCTAGCTGCGTTTTCCCGCAGTGGTTCACCGAAATCGGAAAAAATGCGTCACACAACCCGCATCTGCATCTTCGCATCTCTGTAACATTTCCTCTTCTTAAGCTACGCGACTTCTACTTTGGCATGCTACTAGAACATTTTACTGCCTATAAGATCCACAAGTTGCTGCTGAAACGACTCGAACCTGACCGAGCTACTGCGCTCTGAACACGCCCGCATGTGCAATTTAGCACAATAACGGTCGATGTTCTCCCTGCTCTTACTCGCCCAGATTACGGTATTCGCTACTCGTAGCAGCACTGTTCAATTCAGCACGAAAAGCTCTATTGAATTTTCTGGTTTTGTTTGGAAAGAGTTTTGGTTCGGAAATATCGATTTTCGATGACGTCATCGCCCTCTGCCGTGACCTAAAGCGGCGCCCCCCTTCTTCGACGCGAAATTGTCAAAAAATCGATTTTTCCAAAACTGGCCAAGATTGACACCGTTCGATAGAGCTCATCGAGTTGAAGAGAACGGTGTCATTGCGAGTGCCGAAAACTCAAAACTGGAAGGAGTAAGGGCGGAAGAATCTTTACTGCTGCCGTCCGCCGCTCTAAAGCGGCAGTTGTAACTAAGGCAGGTAGGCAGCTGGAGAGCTGTAAGCGCCTTCTTGTAAAGTACGTTAAGTGATCTGTTAGCCTATACATTTGTAGGTCAGCTCATCGCCTCTTCCCGCAGTGATCGCCTGAAATCGAAAAAAATTGGTTGTACAAGCCTGACCTGCATCTTTGCACCACCCTAACTTTGTCAGTTCTTAGACTACATCGCTGTGTTTTGGAGTGCTGCTAGAGCTTTTTAGTGACTACAAAACTCAAAAGCTGCAGCCGGAAGGGTTCACACATGACAGAGTTATCGTGCCCCAAACACGCCCGCGCGTGCAATTTGCGAGCGGTCGCGCCCACTCGATTGATAGGTTCGATTCAATATGCATTGTTCGCGGCGCACTCCAGATGCAAGCTGGAGAGTCCTAGAGCAGCTCCTGAGTAGAGCGGCTAAGGATTTCTGATAAAACTCCCTAAACGCGCACTCTACAAGCTGTCGCGCTCATTCGATTGATAGGTTCGATTCTATATGCATTGTTTACGGCGCACTCCAGATGCAAGCTGGACAGTCCTAGAGCAATGCCTGAGTAGGAAGGCTAGGAATTTTCGTTAAAACTCCCCATGCGCTCACTGTTCAAGCTGTCGCTCGCTCTACAGGTTGTCGCTCCCACTCGATTGATTCTGCCGGGCCTATATGCATTGTTCAGAGCGCGCGCCATGCCGGCAGTTAGTTCCAAACAGTAGACCATGCTCGTCCGAACGCATGGATAGACTCCTTCCATCAGCCCATCAGCCTAACGTCACTCTGCGAGCGGTCGCGCCCACTCGATTGATTCTGCCGGCCTACATGCATTGTTCAGAGCGCGCGTCATGCCGGAAGTTAGTTCCAAACAGTAACCCATGCTCGTCCGAACGCATGGATAAGCTCCTTCATTCAGTCTAACGTCCAGAAGTTGAGGACGCCGCGCACTAACGCGACTTGCCTCAGACGCGACGCGTGGCGAGCGGAAAACGGCGCTCTCCGGCGCCCTTTTGCGCCGCTTCTCATCTTTTGCGCCGCTTGTGCTTGTTGGACGCAGCGGCATGTCCGGTACTGGGCTAGGCTCGACGCGGAAGTGGGTCAGATCAAAGCAATTAAGGGCATCCTTAATTTAGGCGCTGCTTTTAAGGCTTCCTCCAATTTTTGAATAGCGTCCTCATAGTAGATGAAGGAGGATGATGCTAAAAGTCATCGCAAATTTTTGTGAGAAGGTCTTCCCTCTCAACAAAGCTATCATGGTGCGGCGACGCAAGAAACGCGCCTTTGCGTCGCAAACGTGAATTGGGTGAATTTTCAGCGGCGGTTCTGTATGTCATCTATATCATTGGAAGGATATCCAACATTAGGTTCGAGCAGTAACTTTTTTGAACAGGTCTTTTTGAGGTGGGTTATCGGTAAACGGTGAAAACGACAGTTTTTCGCCTATTCTGCCCAAAATCAAAAAAAAAGGAACGGTACTGTAGTAAAGGATCCTTCTTCAACATTTTCCCTAGGGTACTGGCTCAAAGAATACGATCAGAGCTATTGAGGAAAGTTGTCATCTGTTCAAGATAGAAACCGCGTTCCATTTCTGAATGGGAACCTAGAGCTTTTGATCATTTTTCCAAGAAAGTCGGTTTTTGAATTCTGGAACACTTGGATTAACTAGAGAATTTGTTTAAACATAGAGAACTCTCCCTTCGTACTATAGTGCGTTTGACATGGGCGGACGAAATCCGCCTTATAGCGGGAGTCTCATACAAACCGGAGCTGATGTTTTTACACTATTTCATAAACAGATTTATCTAAAATCACCCAAAAACGCTAAATAACTATGAAATATGCGACCGTAAAGCGATCTCTTAGTCTTGGAATAACTTCAGACAAATTTTGTTGGTTCTGCCTTCAGAAATATCTCGCCAGGGAAGAGTTTCAGCTTTTCATAGGTTTTTGGCTGGATACCTAGGTAGCTAGATGGAATTTGAGGTGCTGATTACAAATCAGTAGTTTGAACTTGCAGAATACTGTAGCAAACCAGTTGTCGGCAGGATAAGCGTTAACAGGTCAGAACTCGTTCGGGAGACACATTTTGCAATTTTAGCTCACATTTCTGTAATCCCATTCAGCTACCTAGGTGTTCATTCGAAGTTTCATTGAAGATATGTAGAATACCTTTCCTCATCGGTAATAAGCCTAGGCACGATAAGAGATGGAAATAACGAGAGATATGACGTGTTCCAGCGATAAGTTGAACGCGATTCACCGAAGAATTGAGCAACCTGAGTTTGAACAAATTTCTTCTCTTGTTTCTGATAGAAGAAAGCCTCCAGTTTTCAATTATTACCTGGTCTCTTGTCCTATGTTTAAGTTTCTGCCGCAACCACGCTGGATAAAGTAAGTAGAAAAAAATATTACTCTTACAAGCATCCCGAATTGAGAAAATCTGAATGAAAACAAAACACTATCCTGCCCATCGAATGACAACTTTCTTCATGTGCAGAATCAAATCGCCTTCATCGTATTCTGAAGTAGCAGAATAGATTCTGTGGAGCATGCCAGAAATTGATTGATGCCGCAGTTTCTCCATCGTCTCTTTAGTTTGGAAACTGGGAAGCTTTAGACCATATCTGAAGCATTACCGTCCAGCTTTCCGAAGAAATACACTGCCATTAGTCCAACACGCACATCTTCTGCTTTCTATGAGCTGGTTTCCCAGACATCAGTTTCACAGATTCAGAGAATTAGTTTGTAATCCTGCTATAATTACAATACCATCAATTTTCCATAACCAACCGCAACTTTTCCTTTTTCTCGTTCGGGATCAATCTTTTATTCAAGCTCTTTGGCTTTAGTTCTCTGTCCTTACTAGCTAAAGCCGGTTGAAATAATGGTAATTGCAAAGCATTCCTTATAAATAAGACTACTTCTATTGTGATGAGCTAAGAAGCAGCAGACCCCACTATCGTTATGATGCGAAGCCAACTAGTCTACAATAACTGTTCAACGATATGAGCAGCTCTTCTTACATTCGTGTAATTTGCCCATTCGGCATTTCCAAATGGAATCTTATCCTCGGGTTACTTTACCTCCTATCACACTGTGAAACACCGTCTGACACTCGTGGAACGGGGTCAGTGACAGTCTTCTGAATCCAAACTCTCGTGCTAGCAGACGGAGCACATTCAGGCGTGCTTTATTCTTCATCCCTTCAAATCCGAACAAACGCCATTTTCCAAACGCCAGTTCCACGCTACGGGGTCCATCATAGATCAGGCAATCAGACTTAACCGAGTGTTGACGCTCTGGCAGCAACTCCGCCTCCACCCGTAGTCCGCGATGCTTCCCCGAGAGCACTCGTCTACTCTTCAAGTGACCGATAACAAGCCGCATAATGCCTCGGCATTAGGCCTTTTTATGCGACTGACTGCATTAGGTGACGCGGGCCCGATTTCGGACCGAGTACGTTGGAAAATATGCCAGCAGCCAGCTCGTGACCGTCATGCCCCTCAGCCCACGCTCTGGGTCAGAGGCCCTCGGGAAACAGCCTCGCATCTAGACACTCATCAGGTGTTGGGTTTACGGCAACTGTTCCTTTATATGACCGTTCATGTAGCGTAATCTTCGCCAAGTAATTCGTTGTGTGCAGGCAATTAAGGATTAGAGATAATAGAGCTCCAGAGCTCTAGAGGCAGCCTTCTCAAACTGTTAAGTTGCACAGCATATGAAGCACATTTTCGTTCCTACCATTGTTGAAGCTACAAAAGTCTCCTTGCGCTAACGCTTACGAAAGTGAGGTTCAGAGGCAATTCTTGAACGAATTCTTCTTCTGTGGGAATCGCAAAACTTCACCACAAGAGAGACCACAAACCATCCGTCGTACCTCTCCTCTATCACACATCCATCATTTCTCGGACACCAGTAGTTTCTAGCCCATTCCCCTCTCAAACTGGAAATATTTGACTTTAACAAGAACACCTTGCAAATCAAGACCTGAACCTTCATAACAAAATTGGGCACTCTCTAAGAAGATCAAGAATACTGCCTTAACAACACTCAGCATGACTTTCTTCAGAACTTTTTCACATCAAAAGGTGTACAAACGATTCATAGTGAAATTTTAAAAAATCACAATTCTACCATAAACAAGTGTTTAGTTTGAGACTTATTTTTATTATTTTTTAAGTAAAAATTTCAGCAGCCGTTTTAATGTTATAGAAGATAAGATCGTGGCAAGATGTGCCGGTCTAGCGCTTCACTGTCATTGTTAGACTAATAGCGAATATGACGTTCGTTTCAAGTTGCACAATGAAGAGTTTCGTTTTCAGTTTTTTGTCACACGATTTTATTTGCAGCTTTATAGCATACCTTTTCACACGCAGAACTTTTTCTACCAATCAAGTGGAAATGGCCATGGTCGTGAAAACAACAATTTGAGTTCCTAGTGGATTGCATGGCGCGATCTCTTTCTAACACAAATACAAAATCCCTTTTTGCCTGTTTAGGAGCTTAAAACTACTCTTCTCTAAAAGGATAAAAATTATCAAAACTATTTTTTAGAGCAAGTGAATTATAAATTTTCAATGAAAGCCACACCAAAATTTTGAATTTGAAAACTTGTTTTGAGCTTACAGGTGAATGCCTAGCTTGAATCTGCGATTACCTTCAAGATTTGTCATTTAGTCCGAAAAGAATCTAATTTAACATGGAAACGTCTTTTCTAGCTTTCGATTTACAAAATTCCTGTAAAAGTATGGACTTCGAGGGCTTTTCAAAGGCCATTCGATTCGCGAGTATAATAAGGCGAATCGGTAGGTTGTCCTAGAAGTCGGATGTCCGAAGCGGCCCCTACAAGTTCTCAGATTCCCCGATGAAGGGTGAGAACAGCGAAGTTCATTTGTTGACTCCGCACCCATGGACCAGAAATTCGGCTTTGCTGATCGACTTGCGAATCGCATTCCGTCAGAACAATGTATTATAAACAAAAAGCGCCTATGAATCCTAGAATAGATGCTTTGTTAGAAGAGGATTAATCTTATATTTTATTGACTTTGTACCTTTGATTCACAACACAATAAATTGTGACGGAACATGATATAGACGATCTTAAAATGGGCTTGCAGAGTTCATAGTAGTCCAAGATTTTATGATCAAAATGTGACTGAAAGTTATAGATCCCCCTGAGGTGAGCTTGAAATGGTATCGCAGTCTCAAAATTGTCACGAGTCCCCCATTCTCGATTATGCACTTGTTTTGCTATAGTCAGCTAACAACACTACCCAGCTAACAGCACCTTAACTTCTATGGCGTGCTAAAATCGTTTCGGTTTTGATTTTCCCAGCATTGAGTGACAGTTCTTCATGATCATGATCGGAAACTCAAAAGTGTATGGAAACTGGAAATGCAAATGGCATGGGGAGCTGTACCCTCTCATGGCCGGAAACCCGTTTTAGCAGTTTCATTGGCCTTACGAAGCACATTTGTTTTCGAATGCCTGGTCAAGAGAGAAGGTGATATTCTTAAACTAAATGTCGCGACATTTCAGGCTATTAAGAAGTGTTTTCTAGTTTCAAGCGTGCCAAGCTCACATACGCATCAGAGTTTTCGCAGAAGACTTTGGAGTCTTCAATTCATCTCGACATGAACGTCCGTTTCGTGAGCAACAACAAGACCTACGGTGGTATCCCTTCGCCGATGTCCTTGTCGTCCCGGAACTCGATGACTCAGCATGGGAGATAGTGAAATGGAAGGAAGCTCGGAGTAATGCAACAGGAAACAGGCATCACTGACTTCTTGGAAGTTTAACTAGCTACGACCTCCTGCAAATGCAAGTAGGAGACTCTAGAAGAATCCGTGCGCGTAGCCGAATAGGTCGGATAGCCTGCTGAACAGGTTGTAGAAGAGCAATGGAATACGAGCTAACGAGAAAATCGTACGAGCCCAAACATGCTGTAGCACAGTAGGAAGCTGAGCAGACACATATAGGTCAGATATCCTGCCAGTCCTTATATACTCTCATGCTTTATGGGATATCGTGGAATCAATTTTCCGAACAACGACTTGCAATGGATAATCAATCGACAAGTGAGTACTTTGCCCCGCCCAGGGTAGATTTTACCGATCCATCAAGTATCAATGGCCTGAGTTGTCGGGACGGACCTAAAACACAAACCTATAAGAGGTGCATGTGACAGCTGACCAGTCTCCGGACTGCCTTGCTGTGCGCACACACAAAGACTACGATACTGTTTCGATGATTGTGAAGATGAACTTCCAAAGTGGTCGCGGTCTTCATAGATGTCTTATGGTCAGTAGCAGTATGAATGCTTTTATAATCTTCCAAAGTCTGCAAAAATGCCTCCTTCAATAGTGTCGACCTCGGATCGAGATCTCTCTGGATCACGCTCCCCAATCGTTTCTTCTCTTGCTCGTGGCGGCTTTCATTGGGCAGCCATTTCTATCATTAAATCATTACTGGGTGGCTCTCTGGTCTTCTCGGGATGTGCTCACACCAGTTTAGGCGTGATTTCTTCATCTGAAGCGGTGGTATCGCATCTTCTTCAGTGTCCTGACTTTTCATTCCACATTCTTTCAGAACCACCTGTCAGCCCAGTGCAGTGGTTTCCTTTCGCTTGAGTCAGTCTGCCTTTGGCGTTTGACGAACCCCACAAAAACATCGAATAGTGCCTACTATTATTCTTGTTTTATGATCATTCATTGATTCGGGCTACTCGTACTTAGGCTTCTTGTTGACTGAAAAGCACAGGGGAAGAAAGAGGAAAAAATACGAGATTGCAGGGCATATTGAGATTGTGTTTTTCTTTGTTGATTTTGTGCAAGTTTGCCTTTTTGTTATTACCCTGTTTTGTGAGTGCACTTAGGGAGCAGTTATCTTTGTATATATAAAAGAGTAGTGTGTGTTTCATGTTTTGTATTTTAAGTCTCTACAAGCCTTTCAATATTTTTGCCCGATTATAGTGAAATGATGATTCTCTGAGAATTTCATAGCATTCAAAAATGTGGGATTTTTTCGGCGTCGCGTCGCTATATTAGCGGAACAATTGCGTATAGATTTATAGTCTCAATATTTCCTGAGTATTAATTAATATCACTAGAATAGCAGCCTCTGTTCCTGACTCTTTCTAACTGTCTCACTCGACGTAGTGAAGGTGTTCTTCCTGCGGAAACCACGACACAGATGGCAGCTATAGTTGATGATGAAAAATTATTACTAAGATGAAGCCGTTCAAAAGCCGTCAGTGCGGCCGAGATGTAGCTCTGAAGACTTGTAAATAAATAGATAACGAGATACATATATAGAAGGAGTAGAACTTGAACAACGACGGAGGTGACCGTACTTCTGAGAGACTGAGGAAGCCTGCTTCACCGTTTGTCTTGCGTCTACGTGAAGGCTAGAGGGAGCTGAGCGAGTTCTTATCTTGCAACTTGTTAACATATCGGTCACACATAAGACACCTACACTAGCAACCCTCAAGTTCTATGTCGCAGCGCTGATCGATGTCCTTCGTTCTAATCACATCCCTAATTACTTGTCGCTTGCTGAATGCTTCTATGTACCGGGCAGATATGCTGTCATACATGCGCATAACTGGCCTGTGGTAGTCATCGTTGGCAGCAAGTAGCATCACACATTTCTTCCAAATATCGCGGTAAAAAATAAAATATTAACAATATTTTTCAAGCGACTTTTAACGAACCCGGCCAGGTTAATAGGAAACATTTTACGGGAACATATTGCTCGTGGGTTGGTTGTCCTACATTTCATCTGGCTCTCTCCTCTTGCCACGCAGCCTCAGTAATGGTGAGTCATTCTTCTCAATGCTCTTGCTATGTTAAATCTGACCATTAAGCATGTTCTCTCTTGTGTTTCTTAGTATTGTTTGTGTCATACTAGAGACATTGAGTTGGCACATCGGTATGGATTTATTTACAATAAATAAATAAATAAATAAATAAATAAATAAATAGTCCAAGCATTATAGTCACCAAAAATGTACAAATGATTTGTTTGGTGAAGAAGCTTAAAGAGTGTGTTGATGGGCTTTACGCTTACTGATGATCATAGGGATGGATTCATTTACAGGTACCATGCATCTGCTCAAGAAATGGAATACGTGAGCAAATCCTTTTTGCTTCTACGACTTGGAAAATCCGACATATCCTGTGGTCTTCGTATGTCGATCATCTCACACTTATTAAAAGTGATCACTTTTCAGACCGCATCTCCTTCTGAGTTACAAGTGTATACCGCTTTGGACAAAGAAAACAGATGTTCCAGTCCGTGAACTCGTCTCTCTCCTTATCGTTACTACTTCCTCAATGCTCACTCTCACCTAAGCAATAAGGCCGAAGTGGTAGCGCTTCAAATATTAGTGGGGAAAATGCCAGCTCTGCGCATTAGTTCATATGTTCATTGTGTAACATCCACATTAGAGGCTTGGCTTAGACATGAGGGAACTTGGTCTCTTTTCATATGCTTCAGAGCACTCAACTCTACACTGTTTATGCTACGTCAAGTCCACATTTGCGCTAGTACAGGAAGCCCGGAATAATTCCGTGCCCTTTCGACGGTCTTCCAAATATGTAGGCAGGGTTCTCTGACTAAAAGGTGAAGAGCGCATGTGGCATCGGCCGGCAAACACCAAGGCTATATCCATAATTGCAGAATAACCGGCCAAACTAAACGGGAAAGACTGTAGCAGTGAGATAACCAATTAAAGACTAAATTGGATGTGCTATAGATAGATAGTCTTCCAGAGCGGCTCAAAACAACTACCGTACTCACGCTTTTCGGTGAAAGAAGTTTAGCAACAAGCGCAGATGAGTGTCCAAACTGTATCTTTTCAAACTGTTAGCTTTACCCTGGCCACATCAAGTCAAGATGTTCTTCCATAGGTACGATGTATGGCCGCCGTTAGTGTCTTTCCTTTGAACGCTTTTGTGCAAACTTTCTGTATATCATCAGAGAGGGATTCGTAGACCCCCGTCCTAGACCTGCACCGGAGTTTTAATGCGAAAGTAAGTTCGGCACTTCGTTTCTCTAGTACTGAAGGGTTATGGAAGTTGAGCTTGAATTGAAATCGTGTTTTCATCGTCGGCCAACACATCTCAATTGCTACTCGTTTCTCCCACGCTTCCCTCCTCGCATCTCCTACAATATTACTTTTTGCAGCACTCAAGTTCTCACTGCTTCATGGATTGCGACAGTTTTGTAGCTCTCTTTGTTCCTGAGTATCGAAGGTTCTAGGACGCACCACGGGTTCGCCTTCCAGAGAACAACGTGGAGAACTACTCGGAAGAATTTCTCCCTGACACTGATAGTAGAACAACTTGTCTGACCTCGATTCGATTCCAAAATCAAGTTGTATTGTAATACGTTTTGTATTACAAGCTACTTGACCAAAACATTATAAATTCATACGAGACCGGCACGGCCTACATAGCTACATATTGGGTCACCATCGGTAGCTCGTGAATTGCAGGTAGCCTTTTGGAGCATTTATGCCACTTTGAATTCCCTCTGACAAATCTGCTCCGCCCTCCTATTCCTGCTAATTCTTGCTGCTTCCGGTGAATTTCGCCTCCTTTCCATAGCACATGACCCCTTGTGTAGAACATGAACTGACTCCCATTGACCATAATGGTGGGTGCCAGCTGCATGAGGCGATGGCGGTGAGAGGAGGAAACTGGGTCTATGTTTTAACCGCCGTTGGTGGTTGGTGTACTGCATACTCAGTGGAGTAATGGTGCTGCCTCACAGAAGAATCTCCCTCATCTACCGCAGTTCTTCATAACGGCATAACTACTGCTCATGCACAGAACGACCTTTCATGCCAGGTAGCCAAAAGTTCTTTATGAGTGATATTTTCACCATGGTGAGATCAGCCTTTCGTCTTCTACTAGCCAGCTTTGGAAGGCCAAGCGCTTTTGCCCTTTCTAGGCCATTGGGCAGCTTCAAGTAGTTGACATCATAACATCTCAAATATCGCTTTCGAGTGAAACTGTTCTGAACGCTTTCCAAGAAATCGACATCCATCTTTTTGCAAGGATTCCATCGTAGGAGCCTGAACGGAGTGTAGATGGTACAGTTCGCTTTTCCCGTAAGCGTTCGGTAGTAACTGCTAAAGTCCAGGTTAGTATTAATCAAGAAACCTAGCTCGCGAACTTTCCCTACAGGCATGAGAGTTGTGGATTGTAGTTTGTATGGAAGCGATGTCTCACCCTTCGGACCAATTAGCATGTTCTTGGTTTTCTCCGCTGACAATGGGAGCTCCCACTGTTTAGACCATTGGTCGACATACTCAATTGCTGCTTGTAAATCACTAACATCCTCCATCCCTTTGATACACATGTAAATCTTTATGTCGTCTGCGCACATCTTGCATAGCACACCAAAACGCGAAATGGCAGTAGGTAACTCATACGTATATATAACAAGTAGAGCGATACAGAATAACGATAATCAACCACGACATAAATAGAAGGATTGCATATGACAGGCTGTCAGATTCAACCCTACGTATGTTACTACACATACGTAGGATTGATTCTGACAACCAATAAATCTAGCAGCCTAAAAAAGCAAAAATGAACCAAAACTACTTAGATATGAGAGAAAAAATGGAAGTTTTATTGCACTTCATCTTCGCCATCGTTGCTGCACCAATGTCGTGTGTCGTGCCTCAGCCGTCAGCTGCTTAATATGTGCGCCTATCAATGCATTCCATTGAGACCTTCCGCGATCTTCAAGAAAAAACCTTGTCAGAAAGAGATATTACTGGTGATTGCGAAATTCCTCCTACAGAAGAGTTTATCATTCCAATTAGAAATTCTTCCTCTAATCTGATTCACGGTCGTGATACTGCTGTCGATGAACAGCTTGGGCTCTGCTTCCACTAAATTCGGCTTTCGTTTTTGAGTTTCAAACGCACTACATCACATATAGTAGAAACTCCATGAAATCCATGAAATCGACGGAGTCGAGAAATTCCTGGGCTGTGTGGCCGCTCGTGCATCTCTATTAGCGCTTCGAGCCATAATGAGCGAGAAATCTCCTTTTTATTCTATCAGCCAATTATGGTTCAGAACCATGCAAAGTGCGATGTTGGAATCTATAGCTGGAGGGGGGGGGGGGGGGGGGAGGAAGGCTGCGGATTTCATTACTTGAGACACAGGCAAATTCTTTGGGGTTCAATCGGTCCAACGTCTTTTCAGAGACTCTGTGTAGAGTTCCTTGTGTGATCACAACAAGACTGGCTACTTCTTCTTCTTTCAAAGCGCAGTCATTCAAGTTAGGCCTACTCCTCCTAGTGAGCAAAAGTTCAAGGTGGAGCTGACCTACTGTTTCAAGCAAAAAGGCATTTTTCAAAAAAAAAAATTCACTAAAACTATTTCGAAAAGGTTGTTGCTGTTCATTTTATTGTTTCTCCTGTCTGCAAGCTCGTTTTCAATAGCGGACTATCCCTATCATTTGGATTTCAAAGTAATACATAGCTTAAAAATCATGACAAAACAAATCCACATTTTTTTGATTTCTCATGAAATGACGATATGCCCATGAACACCAGGTTCTGACTAGTATTTATTTATTTATAGTATTGATTTAAAGGGCTCATATGATTCATAAAAATGCAAAGCAAACAGCAAACGAACAAAAGGCTGTCACACATTTGTCAACTACAATCACATTTAAAAACTCCAACAAGCAATTGCTATACTCCAAACATGTACAGACATTGTCATAATATTTAGTTTTTTCTAATAATATTTGCAATTGAAAGAGCAGGGCCATAGGTAAAGGTCAGGGTTAAACACCTTTTGTGGGATATTTAACGCATTCTGCTAGTACTTCGGAGGTGTCGTAGAGGCGATTTCGAATAACAAATTTTTGCATTCTTTGAATTTATATCTTACAACTACTTGCGAAGACAAGCCAAAGAAAAGATGGGAGATTTATCCATTTAAGGCATGTTTGGTATCTTGTATCAGTCTACAGATCCTGACAAGGAAAGGTTCCCAACATATGGTGAGCTTTTGCGATGCTATTTTGGCAGGATGAAGGGCCCTGTGAGCCGAGTCCAGAACCGCAGTCAGTTCTTGCTGAACGCTTCTTCAAAGACCTGAAGAGGTCTAAAAGCGTGCGCGCAACTATTATCAGCCCCTACACACAACAAGATGTGCCTCGGTGGCGCAGTTGGTAACACTGCCGCCTCATAGGAGCACACTGACGGGCTTTTCAGTTGGAGTCAGAGTGCTGTCAGTACTTTTGCACGTATTAGTTTGTTGTCATAACACTTTCTTATGATCACAGGAGTCAATTCTAGGCGACCAATGCATACAACAAACCAAGACTCTCTATTTGCGCCTTCATGTCACGTCGATGTTCACCTAGGACCCATTTCTACACACAGATTACACGTTCGACGAAAGAAGAAGTGGCAGTTCCTTTCCAGGGAGAATATTATTCCTCCCTGGCTTTATAAGATGCTGCTGGCGTGACAAGCGCTTGTGTTTTATTTGTTTCATAGTTTTGTACCATAGCTGTTGACTTGAAGGGAAATAATAAATATAATACTTTTAATTTATTAAAGTATAATACTTTTTATTTGCAGAGAAGTGATATGCATAGTTGAAACACTCGCACATAAGAAGGCGCAAATAGAGAGCCTTGGTTTGTTGTAAGCATTGGTGGTCTAAAATTGACTCCTGTGATCATGAGAGAGTGTAATAACAACAAACTAATACGTGCAAAAGTAGTGGCAGCACTCGGACTCCAACTGAGAAGCCCGCCGGTGTGCTATGAGGGGTTACCGGCTGCGCCACTGATGCACATCTGGCTGGGTGTCGTAGGGATGATAATTGCTGCGCGCACGCTTTCAGACCTCCTTTTCAGGTCTTTAAAGAAGCGTTCAGCAAAAACTGACTGTGGTTCTGGACTCCGCTCATAGTGCCCTACATCTTGCCAAAATAGCATCGCAAAAGGTCATCTTGAGTTGGGAACCTTTCCTTGTGAGGAGAGAGTTTCGGTTGACTTGGCATGGGCCCGAGCTTTGGACTTTCACTTTTTCCATTTGTGTGATCTCCTGTGCATTATCGGAACTATTTTCCATTACATGTGCACAATCAAAATGTGAGCTGAGGAACAATGATCACTCCTACCCGTTTTAAGTTCTTTTCGTGGGTATCATGCTCTTGTGTTTTTGCGCTTTGTCAAGTTCGTACTACTCCCTCAGGGGAAGGAAAAGCTCGAAGTGCAAAGTACATACTGCTGCGCTTGCAAGCTGTCAGCACTGAATCTCACATTCAAAGAAATTTATCTTCGGCTTCTTCGGTCCAAGGACAACATCACGAGACTTCTGCCTTTTAGTCATGTGGTAGTTATCTGTCTTCGAAAGCTTTTCCGAAAAAGCTTAGCGTTCTTGGCTGTCCTGAATTGACGTACAACAGTTTTCGAGCACCGTGTATTTCCTGTTAATTGAGCACATTGGCTGCCACCTTTGATATTACTGGTCTAGCACAGCAGCTGTTGTGATTGCTTACATAGCTCGGCTTGAGCGAGGAGACTGCTCAGTCTTCGTCGAAGAATCTTTGTATGTGGAACAAAAGCTTGCTCATCGCTATGAAATGTGTCCCCTATCATTGCTTTGTCTTTCCTTCTGCCTTTCCTTTTCTTTCCAGGCTTCTTGATAATTATTTATTCACGTTATTTGGCGCCGTAATATACTCGTTTGTTTTGCTCAGTCATTTCAATGGAGTAACTAGATCAGCTTAAGTTTGACGTCGGGAATCCTGAAGATTGTTGGGTACTCTTCTTCTATCAAAGCGAGTAGGAGTTTTAGCAAGCGTACTGCTGGTAAACAGCGATTCGCTAGCAGTACCGTCTAAAAAAGTTGTTATCCCTAGAAGCTCTTGACAGTTCAGAGCTGCTACCGAATTCTACAGTTGAATATCCCATTTACTATTGCTTAATCTCTTGATGAAACATGAAGACGTTAGAATTAACACTCGTTACTGATGCATTCATCTTTGTTCTGCCCAAATTTATGACCGGAAATAAGAAGGCTAAAACAAAGCTCCTCAAAAGGCATCTACAGATATCTGTTAGTTCTGGGCTACATACTGCTTCTGAACATGGGCGAGTTCCATGATGTGCTCCAAGCTGGCAACTCTACGAACCTCTACGGGGCGGATTTAGAATATTGTTGACAATATTTGGACTCCGAATAGTAACTCATTTACGGAGATTTGCCTCTCCGTGAATGGTGCCTCCAATAATGTCCGCACGCTGGAGGCAGTTCTTCGAGTTCGTCTTCCATAACCTTCCAACACATCGTCGTCGCTGCATTTATCATAGAAAGTTTTGAAAAAAAGTTCAGTGGTATGGAGTTAATCAAGTCAGGAGTCAGTGTTTTTGAGTCTCTCTCTTCGTCCACTGCAGCGTCGAATAGCTTCTGTATGAAAGTAGCGTTTTAAGAAAGATACAGCTGCTGAGATTCCTTCAGCCAACCACCATCACTTTCTGCTGAAGTAGTATTGTGAGTAGTGTATGAGATGATAAGAGGGTCCATTGTTGAACTCTTCATTAAAGCCCATTGGTGCACAGGAACCTGCAACCAAACCGACCTGGGACCAAGCCGATGTTTCAAGTCATTCCCAGGGCCTGCAGTATTCAGATCAACACTTGCTCGGCGTCAGCAGTGCTAAACTGATTTCGAAGCTATCTGTCAAAAGATGACGGAATTTCTCAGTTTAAATAGTCTCCGAATACTGAACAACGTCCAGTGATTCGGATCGTTCGTATAAATTTCTGACCTTAGGTCAGGCGGAGATTGTCGCCGTTTTCGACTTCCACCTTCAATTGGCATCCAAATCTATGTATACCGCTATACCCCCCTTCCCCTTTCCTTCATCGAGAAAAAATGATGTTTAACTGAAAGGATAAGGATAAAAGAATTGCTCAATCCCTTTTGAGAATCGCCATGCACTCTAGTTCTACGGGAAATCATGTAGGCGGTTTGAACGGGTAATTGGCATGCAGTGGCATGGGGTGGCCAGACGACGCTTTGTCTTTCCCAGACAGGTCTGGTATCAATTCACCGACATCGGAGGGATGGAATGCTTGGTTGTCCTGGGCGGGAAATCATAGCTAGAAACCTGGTATCGGGTGCACGCGATTGCCAGCGCTTCCTCCGACTGCGCTACTATGCGCTCTGTTTAAGGTATCGCTCGTTATGGAAGCGCCACTACAGCTCCACAGGAAAGAATATTCTAATTATGGGATTTCTGATATTAGAGCTTAACATTTTTGTACAAGGCTAGATTTTTTTGCCAGAATCGTGAACTACAATACCGCCCGCGTCGCGCGGTCAAAAAGACGGTTTGCGACGGAAAAATCCGTCGCAAACCGTCGCATGCTCATAACTACTTTAATTTTGAGTTGTTTCAGAAACTATTGGAACCATTTGATTCGTCTCCTCGAGATCTTCAAAACCATTTATAGAATTTTACCAGGCCACCCCGTTTTCGCCGTGGGTGGCCTAAGAAAGTAACGGCAGCAGGCTTTTGCGATTGGAGCAACTTATTTTCAGGGACGTGCATGTGATGTGCAGTATTTTCGAAGTATCTCAAGCATGGCGTGCGTTGTCAGTGCTCTGTCATGCCTGGAATGTTGCCAGACTGCGCCGTGCACAATGCATATAGCGTCGAATCTATCAATCGAATGGGCGGAAGCATGCCCACTGGGTTTCTATTTTCGCTTGATGGAAAAAGTAAAGCCTTCAAGACTATCTTGCACCGTTTGGAGAATTTTATCAGAAATTTCCAGCCGCCCTACTCTGGAATTGCTCCAATCTGTCCCGGAGAGACGTTAAATGTGCGCCGCGTGCAATGCGTATAGAGATGAACCTATAAATCGAGGGGGTTCGACAACTGGTAGAGTGAGCGTTTGGGGAGTTCTATCATAAATTTCCAGTCGCCCTACTAAGGAATTGCTCTAAGGCTGTCCAGCTAGCCTTCAGAGTGCGCCATGAACAATGCATGTAGAGTCGAAGCTTTCAATCGTGGGGGGGGGGGGGCGACCGCTTGCAAATTGCACGCGCGGGCGTGTTCGGAGCGCAATAACTCTTTCAAGTTCAAATCGTTTCGGCTGCAGCTCGTGGGTCTTGTAGGCAGTAAAACTGTCTAGTAGTACATTAAAGTAGAACGGTGTAGCTTAGGAAGAGGCAATGTTACAGGGGTGCGAAAATGCAGGTGAGGCTTGTGTGACGCATTTTTTTTCCGATTTCGGTGGACCACTGCGGGAAGACCCGGAGAGCAAACGGTCTTGAAATATGTGTGCGAACGGAGCGCTTAAGGTGCTTCACGATAGCGTTCTCAGAACTCCTCAGCTTTCTAAACTGCCTTAGCCTCAGCTGGTGGTTTATACCGGCGGAAGATAGCGGTTAGAGTTTCTTGCACTCTTACTTGCCCAGGTTTGATTGTTCGACAATCTCAGTGGTACCGTTCTGTTCAGCATGAAAAGCGCTATCGAATGGTACCAATTTCTTGCGATTCTGGGAATATCGGTTTTTTGACAATTTCGTATCAAAGGCGAGGCGGCTCAACAGCGCGGCAGAAGGTGAATGACGTCATCGAAAATCGATGTCTTCGAACTGGCCCATGCTTGATACCGTTCGATAGAGCTTTTCATGCTGAATTGAACGGTGTTATTGTAAGTAGGGAAAATTGTAATATGGACGAGTAAGAGCGAGGAGAACATCGACCGTTCTTGTGCTAAATTGCACGCGCGGGTGTGTTCTGAGCACGAAAACTCTGTCATTTGTTAAGCTTTCCGGCTGCAGCTCGTCGATTTTGTAGACAATAAAGTGGACTAGTAGTGCGCTGAAGCACAGCAATGACGCTTATGATTGGACAAAGTTACAGCGGTGCGAAAATGCAGGTTTACCTTGCCTGGCACGATTTTTTGCAAATTCAGTCGACACCTGCAAGAACACGCGGTGAGCTAACGGCCTACAAATGCATCAGCGAGCAGAACACCCAAGGTACTTTAAGAGAATGTTTTAACAATTCCTTAGCTGATTAAACTGCCTTAGCACCAGCTGCCATTTTCGGGCGGCGGAGCTTTAGCGCTGAAATTCCTGCGCCTTTATTCGCCCAGGTTTTGAGTGTTCGATACTCGCAGTGGCACTGTTCTGTTCAGCATGGGAAGCGCTATCGAATTTTATCAATCTCGACCAATTTCAGAAAGATCTTTTTTTGACAATTTCCCATCGAGGACGGGGCCGAGCCTGCGCGAACGATGACGTCATCGAAAATCGATGTTTTCGAAATTGGCCGAATTTTCTCGTCCAAAACCATCTAGGGGTTATTTGGGGCGCTGATTACGAACCCTACACCCGTCTTTGAAAATTCCGCCGATTTCGGTAGGTTTTGGATATTCTTCTGGATAATTGGAGGTGGTCGGGTCCGGATCACCGATTTTGCTCAAACTTCGTATAGGGACGGGGACTTATTCGGGGTGCCGAACAGGATGTCGAAGTTCATTCGGGCGATTACGGCAGGAGACCGCCCATGCCGATAACTGAGGGTGACCTGTAATCCTGACCCGACCACCCTCAAACGGGTAGTAACCTACTGAAATCGGAGGAATTTTCAAAAACGGACGTCGGTTTCGTAATCAGCGCCCCAAATAACGCCGGCTTGGCCAGTGGCGCCCACGCCCTCGATAGGAAATTGTCAAAAAATCGATTTTTTTGAAATTGGTCGAGAGTGACACTCTTAGAGCTTTTTGCGGTGAACAAAACGGTGTTATTGGGAGTGTCGAAAACCCAAATGTGGGTGAGTAAGAGGGCAGGAAAGTTCAATCGCAAAGCACGCCGCCCTAGAATGGCAGATGGGGCTAAGGCAGTTTAGGCTGCTGGGGAGTTGCGAGCATATCGTCTTAAAGCACCTTAGGTGTTCCGCTCGCCTACGCATTTGTATGCCCTTGGCTCGTCGTGTCTTCGCGCAGTGGCGACCGAAATGGGAAAAAATTGGGTCGCACAACCCTCACCTGCATTTTCGGAGCACTGCAATTTAGTCCATTCATGAGCTACACCGTTGTGCTTTAGAGCACGTCAATAACCTTGTACTGCCTACAAAGTCCTCAAGTTGCAGCCCAAACGATTTGATCTTGATAGAGTTATTGCGCTACGAACTGTCTCGCGCGTGCATTTGCGAGCGGTCGCCCCACTCCGTTGATAGGCTCTATTCTATATGCATTGTTCACAGCGTAGTCTAAAGCCTCCCCGGAGCAGAGTACAGCAATTCCTGAGTAGGGCGGGCGGAAATCTCTAATCTAACCTTATTTCAAACACGGTTCTATCGTATATGCATTTTGCACGGCGCACTCTCTCTTCTCGCTTCTTAAAACCTCTTAATTTGTAGAAGCTGCTTTCAGTGTGCACTAGAGCACCTAAGGAGGGTAGGCTTTGCTGTTTAGCACGACATTTGAACCGCTTCCACTCGCTCGATTGATAGGGTCGATCCTATATGCACTGTGTACGGCGCACTCTCATCGGACTGACTGGAGCAACTCCTAAGTGGGACGGCTGGAAATTTCTTATAAAGTTCTTCAAACGGTGCAAGATAGTCGTGAAAGCTTTACATTTTCCATCAAGCGAAGATAGAAACCCAGTGGGCATGTTCCGCCCATTCGATTGATAGGTTCGATCATATATGCATTGTGCACGGCGCACTCTCGGAACATTCCAGGCATGAGAGAGCACTGACAACGCACGCCATGCTTGATATACTCCGAAAACACTACACGTCACATGTACGTCCTGGAAAATAAGGTGCTCCAATCGCAAAAGCCTCTTTTTAGGCCACCAATGGCGGAAACGCGGTGGACTGGTAAAGTTCCATACATGGTTTTGTAGATCTCGAGGAGACTAACCGAGTGGTGCCAATAGTTACTGAAACAACTCAAAATTGAAGTAGTTATGAGCATGCGACGGTTTGCGACGGATTTTTCCGTCCGCGCGACGCGGGCGGTATTGTACTAGATTTCTACTGCTGAACCTTGCTCAGAAATCTGTAAAAGCACTTTTAAAACTAACGTATTTGGTGAGCATGCATGAGATATAGGAACCCTTCAATTTCTATCAGGAGAACACATCGTCTTACCATTTATCCTTCAAGAAAACGGCATGGAATCTTGAAGATTTGAATACGTCCGATATATTTTATTTTAAAGTGCATTTTTCAATTTAAACCGAAGCCAATTTTGGGTCAAAGACCTTCAACTGCTTCGCGAAATTGCGGTGCAGAAAGCAAGGAGTCGAGGGTTGTTATCTGATCAACGAGGCTTTGTTTCCGTCTGAATTTTAATCTCCAAGTCTTACTTCCATTGCTTGTTATCAAGGGCTCCTAAAATATCCTCTTGTGCGACGACGTCATTTGCCTCCACGAAAGCATGTCTTCGAATCTATTTTGGTTTGGGATGCCGTTATGTGACCAGCAATATTTTCAGGCAATTAATCAAAAATGCCAACAAAATAACGATACTAAAAGTGCAGTGGCAGACCACGCGACATTCATTAGCAACCCAGTCAACACTAGACGAACATTTTGACGTTCGATCCAATCCTCTTCATTCCAATCCAATCCTAGGACTAATATAGGTTCCAACCTTCTTCCAGTCAATAAAATTTTATTTGTCTTATGCGGGCTCAAACGTTACGCCTCTAGGAGGTGCAGCCAGTCATGTTTTTTCGGAGTTCAGGAATTGTTCTCATTTTCAGTTAACTCTCAACGAGCACAGCCCGCTTCAAACTGACTACGTCATTTTTACTCTATGTGATTTTATTATTTTGCTATTAAAGGTGTTACATTACGAAGTCATATATTATGCTCTATTCTGTTGCATCTACCTCGAACTGTGTTTTGGGTGTCACGTCTAGGGCAGCCAAATGTTCTATTATTCAGGGTCGGGAAACTGTTGGAAAACTTGTATGGGGAGGATAGAACACTGACTTGTCCATCGGCTGGTCACGGCCGATTTATGCATAGACACATTCAAATTGCCCTCACAATATCCCTCAAAGTAGAACAGTCGCAAGAGGGATTGAGTAACGCCGTCTTTCACGCATTATCCCTATACTATGTCCAGTTTCCCATCCTTCTCTTCTTCTATGGAAGATCGCATCCACCATGGTCATTCGTTTGGATTACTAGGTGCGCTCGCTGTAGTATCAAGATGTTATCCTTTGAGCAGGCAGGGCTTCTGATGGTGGTTCGTTTGCAACGGTGAAGGATGGAAAGCTTTGTCGGTCAAAGAGGCCAGTGAGTCCTTGTGACTGCGTCGCAGCTCTCAGTTAATCCCCACGAAAACGATCGCTACTAGTTTTAAGTAGTCGGTAACCCATGCAGTGCAAGTCAAGTCACTTAGACAACTGAAATTTGAGATTGCAAAGAGTTCTCACGCTTTAGTGAGCTTGAAAGAGATTTTGTACACTGGATCAGCCTTTGAGCTCAGTTAGTATCAACGCAAAACTGTCTCACGCTAGCATTTTTACTGCTGAAGGCATATATAATACATAATAGAACCGATCTAATTCATATGCAGACATCGGCCATCTGCTCTTCCACTAGTTGACAGATTCTGCCCATTATACCTCCGGATCAGCGGTGCAAACGGAATTATTATTCAAGAGAGCGGCACTTTGTGCGCCTGCGTTAGCGTTATTCACAGATCATTTGAACTACATGCAGTGGCTGAAACCATTCTCTCTTCTTTGACTTTTGCAACTGACGTGCAAAAGTATTTCGGGATAAGCAGAACCAAATTTAGTTAGGCAGGCCTTACGAAGGAGTCAGCTCAGTATCTTAGTGGATCCAATGGCCTGTTTGGCGTCTCAGCGAATAACGTTTCCAACTCCATTTTAATTTCGCTAGCTTCGGAATAAAAAATAAGTGACGCTTGGTGCAAGACAGGCCGACTTCACGGGAGCCTTAGGCTCAAACAGATTGGCATTGGAGCTCAGCCTGCAATAGTGGAGACTAAAAGAAAAACTGATAGACTTATTGAGAAAAACATTCGTTCAAAATTCCGTTAATTTTCTGAAAATTTTTGTTAAATTGTTACCTAGACTTTAACGATATTGCCGCTAATTCGATAAAATCGTAGAGTCGTTAACTGTGCACCCCTGCTCCAGATGTTGCCGTTTACCGAAGCAGCTCACACTCCTCCACTCTGACGCTAAAATTACACGAAGAGTGCTATTTAGACCCTACCTCTTTACTATTTACGTATTTTCGAAGGTGACCCGATGCTTACGTGCACTTTTCAAAGTTCTATAAAAACATAAGGCTTTTTACCGCCTTTGTGGAATCTAAAATTTGAATTCTCTCAATGGAATCTAAAATTTGAATTCTCTCAAGGCACAAGTTAATCTGTACTATAGGATTAATACTACTGATGAAATCTAACATTTTAAATTCATTATCGATATTTTTGATAATGAAATTCAAATATATTCACCTTGTGATCACAAACATATTTAAAGCTCCGTCGTCCTCCTTATAAAGTGGTCAAATTCAATTCTGAAAAATGTTGTACTTTGCACTCCATTTTCCAGGCGAAACTCATACAGACAAAAAACAGCGTTTTCTCCACAATTAGGTCGGGTCTCTTTCAGTAACCCTGTTTTTGGCGGTTAAATGCCAGGATGGGTCCTCTGTGTTGTTTTCTGTCGCTGCAATGAGAGTGTTTATTCGGGAAGTCTTTGAATTCATATACACAGAACTCTGCTCGGCACGAAGTGTTTGCTGACCCGTATTATTGTAAGTGTTTGCCGACGACGCTCTTATGGAGACTCGGAGAGCTTCTACAGTAATTGCCCGAAGGGGTTTAGCTATTCGTGGAAAGGCGCGGTTGTTTTGTTGGGAAGAAGCAACTAACGAAACTAATTATCCTCGTCTCAGCACATGACGAACTATCGTCTGTGATGTTTTAGTTGCGACCACAAGGCCAATCTGGCCAATCTCAGAGCGCTAGGCAATTATTTCCCTTCTCTCATCGAAGACGACCCTCAAACGGCCAGCAAGTTGTCGTAGCTTTTCTGATGTAGACGTTCAAATCAACGACTATTCATCATCCAGAAATCGCTGAACAGGTACTCGTATGGCCCTTGAGGTACAAAGCAGACTAATTTGGCTATAAAATTAGAAAGCTTGGAAGGTTTAAAATTAACGACCTTTGTGATAACAAAGTATAATAATTTAGATGTGCAGGAGGTCCAAGGAATGTTACCACGTTTATAATGATTGAGAGGCTACCACCTCTCTAGGAACAAAAACATACGGTGGGTGTGATTTTGGTATCGCACAACGCATTTATTCAACGTGTTATGATGTTCATCCGATTGCTAGGGCAAATCCCGTTTACATATTTTTTTGTGGGAGCATGCTTAATTTTTTAGATTCCTTCTTCATAACTTTATTTTGCGAAGGCAATTTTCCATATATGGGATTATTTGCAGACCATTTGGTTAGAAGTAGTGCTTTATGGTGAATATAAAAATTGCAACGCATCTTTATTTTTCAGTCAACAAAAACCCTTCGTCTCCCAATGATCTTAGAAGCTTATAGTGTTGATACGAAAACACGATTGCTAGTATTAAATTTCCATATATTCTTATCCTAGGGTATGTACTTTCAAGCCTATTACTGTTTTGTTGATTTCGCGTTGCAACTTATGGTTGATAATTTTTGATTGACCATGGCGTACTCCGTAGTTTCTTATCACATTAAAGGATAAGGAGAAAGGATGGCGTTACTCAATCCCTTTTGAGATGCGCCAGCGCATTCTACTTCTACGGGATGTCGTGGAGGCGATATGAATGAATGCGTATTTTGGCCATACAATGACTTGCGGTGGCCAGCCGATGAACAAGTCAGCGCTTTATCCTTTCCAGAAACGTCTGGTACCAATTCACCGACCTCGGAGGGATGGAGGGCTTGGTTAGCCTGGGTGGGAATTCTGAACCAAGAACCTGGTACGCGACACCCACCACCCTCTCTGACTGCGCTACCCACGCCCTGGCTATGGAGCTAGTGTTAAAAGAAGAGGAAAACCACGTGATTCCACAGTTATGCCGAGGATCACAGAAAGAGCATTCTGGCGTAGTTTTAAGACAATGCAGCATCCATGCGTTCCATGAATAAATTTAATACATGTCTTAATGCAACGTAAGATTTCCTTTCCTACATTTCAAAAGAAAGCTTTGTTTCTCTGGCTCTCTTATGCTGAAGCTTTTCGCTTACGTCTCGAAGCTACGTCCAGAATAAAGAAAAGTAGGTATAATTAAGCTTCGATGTAGTTAAAAGTCGGGAACTTTACTATACCACTATGAAGAAAGCTAAAACATTCTTAGGGACAGTGCGTATCCTGTATTTTCATGAAGTGGCTTTTCTAAAGAGCGCATAGAATGCAGTCGAGGGAGGTGCCGGGGGTCGCGTACAGCGGATACCAGGTTCTTCGTTCGGGTTTATTGCCCAAGCCAAGCAAGCCTTCCATCCCTCCAGGGTCGTAGAGATGGTGCCAGACTCGTCTAAGAAGGTCAAGAACGCTAAATTGCTCGCTGGCCACCACAAGTCATCATACAGGCCAAATCCACTCCACAACAATCCGTAGAAGTAGGATGCGACAAGTACGGATTTATTAACGTCGTTCTTTATCCTTCAGTTGTTCTTCATTTTTTCCTAAAATAAAATTCTTTTGTAAGCGAAAGAGGAAACTATTTTTTTATTAAATTTATCCAGCGGAGCTTTTTATTCTTCGAAAGCATCGTTTTCAGTTTTCGCTCAGTGCTGTGCAAATGAAGGGCAGGCGCTTTGAAATTCCGCAGCTTAGTTTCAAAACGCTGCAGTCGTTTCAATCGTTGCCCTTTCGCAAGCCACTGAATTTGTCTCTATGATAACTTGTCGAGCTTAAGTGATCTTCCACGAGTGCGAAGGGATCATTTTCTATGACTCCCCCTTTAAACCCGGCTATTTGTTATTCGGCCCCGCCCACAAAATTCTTCGCTTCCGAATTCCTCATATATTCTCATATTCGGCATTTCATACTACCGCTTCAAGTCCTTCTTCATCTTCCAGTTCTTTCTCTCCCTTTTTCTATCCTATTGTTGGTGACTTAAGGTTGCACTCATACGTGTAATGTTCACTTCTCTCGCACCCCTGGCACCTTATGCACTATTTAGGTTCACGGTTTCACGATAGAAAACCTTAGAGAAACCATGAGACTCCAGCAATGTGGTCTACTCCACTGTGCACCTACGACTGTAGAACACCGATCTCCAGGCTGTACGAATGCCCTTCAAGACGAGATTTTGAAAAATGTCAACATTGACTTCTGCCTTTCTGCCAACCGAGCACATTTGCTTCCTACATAGTGTGGGTCGATTTATCGCAGAGAAGTCAGAACTGAAAACTAGGCTTAATTGTACCATTTTCTTTTCAAAATGGTCACTTTTCAAATCAGATCGGACACTCTTCAAGCTACCCGAAGAGTTTTGACATCAAAGTGAACGTGTTCCAAATCGAAGCAACCGTTCCCCAGATCAAAATGGAAGGATAATCTGAGAAGGATAAAGTTATTCTTTATTTAGGGAAAATTTTGTAAAACTGTTCTTGAAATTTTTAGGTCAGCTACCTAGAATGAGTGCAATAATTTTATAAAATTTTCATATTTTGCGAAAATAACAAATTTTGTTTCAAAGCGCAAGAAGTAGCAATCATACTATAGTGCATTAAAAAGGGATCGCGGCATGCACGCGTGACTAGCTCATTGCATTTTTAATTGACTGGTAGTTTAAATGCAGAATACAAGCACCAAAAAGGGGGTATATGTGTTCTTCACAATTGTTTTTTTATTTGCAAGTGTGAAACTCTATGTGAGCAGAAACTTTTATCCTTCTAATAAAAAGGCGACGTTTTCAATAAGGGCATGGCGCAATTTCTTCTTTTTGGGTTAAAAAATGGCCGCCTTCATGCTCTTTAAAACAAGCTTTAACCCTTTATTTTTTTCGAAAAATAAGAACTTTATGAAATTTCAAACGATGTGTTGGGCAGACAAATTAAAAACTTCAAGAAAAGTTATACCAGAATTTTCCTGGAACAAAAGATTATTCTAACCTTTTGGAAAAAATTAGTATGGTGTGGAAAGAACTAGTTTTAACTTGGAAGATGTTCACTTTGAAATCAAAAGCGTTAGGCTTGTTTGGAAGAGTGTCCATTTTGACGTGAAAAGTGACGAAGTTTATTTGAAAAGTGCCGAGAAGTAATTGATGTGAAAGTGGTACAGTTCTATATGCTGAATTCTACATTTAGGCCACTCTCAAAACTGAGGCGCTCAATCTCTTAGGATTAATTGTGCTGTCATTTTTCGGAGTTTATATGAACATATCTAGAACACATTATTTGAAGAGGTATAAATGTATAATACAAACCTCAAAAATGTTGTGAAAATCTTCAAATCAGTTTCTTTAAGCATCAAGTGGCTGGTATCGAGGTTGTGAGTTGTCATAACGATGTTTTGTTGAGATCATTTTAAAAATGTACAATTCTAGTTTGCAACTCTTGGAATCTCCTGTATCGTCCTTATCCGATCATAGAGCCGCCCAAACTGGAGCCAGCAGCAACTTCATTCGTTCTTGTCCCGTGTCAGAGTGCTCCAATGAGTCCTCCTAGTTCGATGGGCATGAAGAGTGTCTTTCGTTCTTCAAAGCTCTCACTTAGGAATCCGGCCAACCTGATGCTGGCCTCCTGACGTACGTTTGGCATTTCGAAGAATCCAGTTGGTGACCGCTTTCATCCAGTGTGTCAATGCAATGCTTACATGGCCAGCCCACATAATTTTTGACTACGCGGCCCATGAAAAGGTATTCTGATTTCTAAAAGTCCTCGAGGACTGAAGCTCTGGAGGCCATCCCTCACTTACATGGATAGTGATTTTTAGGTATGCACCACGTGGTCTACTTCTGTTTCATTAAGTGCGGTACATTGTTCTTCTGCCGAATGCAGAACATGACCGCTTAGCATGTTTACACAGCTTTGAAGGAAACGCTCGGCTTAAAAAGAAGATCCCATAAGCTTTCGTGTCTTCTCAGTCAAGTACGTCGACTTACTATACCGCCCCACATTCGACCAGAGAACGCCGAATGACGAGCCGCTGTCGCACGCGTGTCCGTGGTTCCACGTCCGACAACTGTCTCTGTTATCCAAACTGACGGCCGCCACTTGTTCCAGCGAAACCTTGATAAGATTTATCAGCCCTCATGTCCGAGTTATTTCTGACTAGCCGGATGTCCATGTGTTCTTTGAGAGTTGGGTTTGTTCGAGCTCATTGGCCTGCATTTTACAGCTATTGCTTTTCGAATTTTGGCTGTCGATCTCCAGTAGCAATTGCTCAAAAAAAAATGTTCTCGAGTTAGAGTTGCTTAGAACTACATACTTATCTATTGTGAGCTTAATCCCAACGCTTTCTTGAAAATTGGGACATCTATTACTAGAGGGACTAAATGAAATAAGCCATTCTGAGGGATAGGAAAATGTGAAGCTCACCTTCTTCGTTCTTCGACAAGCTAGTTTTATCCTAAAGAGATCTCATGTCCCTATCTTGCTTTTTCTTTCTATTTTTCTTATCTTCAAGCAGCAATTTTAAGAAAAGATGTTGGAGGAACATCCTTATCTGCCAGACAAATCTCTGCTTCCTGTGATCGTAAGGGCCCATTTTTCATCCGTCAAATCATGGGGCACCCACTTCGATATCTTCTTCACTTTGCCGATTCTCGCCAAATGTCCTGCTATCGTACTATGATGTACGCCAACGTCCTCTGCTAAACGTGTATTCATCTCCGGATTTGCTTCGACGGCTCTTCTCAAAACTTCATCGTCAAGAGACGACCTGCGCCCGCGACCTGATCAAAATCGCCAGACGCGAATTTTTAGAGTCAGAGCCTCACCTTTCGTTCGCAAGGGCAGTCCACCGCTGCTTAGCTTACGGGAATCCTCTGCTGCAGATTGTCCTATTTGAATTCATAAAGCATGGAGACTCGAAAGTCGCGTCGGTTCATATTTTTTGGAACCCTGGAAAAGGTCGGCTAGAAAAATTAGAGCGACATCCACATATGTCTTTTGAAAGAGCAGGAAAACAACCTATCGAACGGTTTGTGTGATTTTTCAAGAGACGGAACGATTTAGGGTAAAAACGTATTTATTTATACATACCTCGAAGCGGAGATTAATTTTGCTCAGCCTAATAATTGTTTCGTTCTACGTCGAGTCGAATGGTTTTGTTTGATATCGTGATAAAATTTGACACCGTTGTCTCGATTAAATAGCAAAAATAATATTGCCGGCAATCAATGATCTGCAGACTGATACATCGATCTTGCTGGTGTGTGGGCAGATGTAAACCATTTTTTCTGCAGCAGGTTCAAGTCATCTTGCAGCGGCCTCGTCCTCGCTTTTTCTCTTCCAGTTGTTTTCAACAGCCTTGACTCGTATTCCATTAAACTTTACCCCTTGTGCTGCAGCATTCTCGTTTTTCTTCGAATGTTTGCGTTTTTAGGCTCGAATGCAGTTAATATTTGCTGACTTTTGCTAGTCGCGCTTATTTCCTCGATCTTCATCAATTTCGTCCCGTCGCCTTCAATTGCCTATTTGGCTAAAAAAATAATTACAGAGTCAAAATGGGCTCAAGCATGACAAAGACCTCGCCGATGTCCCACTACGATCACCGTCGACGAGCAGCGTCTCAAGGTAAGACTCTCCCTGAGACGAGGGTAGTGTGCATCCAATTTGCTCACCATCCTGTCGCTTTTGACTTTTCTTTCTTTTTTCTTTTTTTTTACAATTTCATTAGTGGATTTATATTTTTATAGATACCAGAAGCAGCAGTAACTTCTCGAAGGAATACGCCGAATACTGGAAAAGGCCGTCTGTTCAGCGGAACTCGAACTTTGCCGTTGAGAAGAACGCATACTCGTCCTCGGGAACTACGAGTGAGTGTGTGACAAGCTTTACATTCCTTTACGGGAGGACGGTAGAGTACGGTAACGATGAGTCACTTTCTGCTATGGTCATAGCGCTGTCCTTGGTCAAAAGTGAATCTGCATCCCTTCCTCTGCATCCTATACTACCTATGCGCTGCAAATGATCTTATTCAAACCTGCTCGCGGTGTTCTGGAGGATAAAGCTAGTTGTAAGCAGTTGAGGTCGCCTTGAGTTAATCCTTTTGCAGAACCGCCACGAATTTTAATTTAACCGGTTGCTGTACAGGCAATTTGTTTACCGATTCAGCCCATGAGGAGGCGAGGGTTACTGAGATGTCTCTGTTTTGCCCTTCTCAGTCAGTCAAGCGTGACTCCAGTCAAGTGATTTCAAAGGCGTAGAAGTCATGGTTGGCCTGATCAGGAGGACCCCAACCTTCATTCAATCGTGACTCACGCAGGTGTTGTCCTAAGCCTCCTAGTACTGCTCCCCCGCTCCTAGTTAGTTTTCTTTTTTTTTCTTTTTTTAAAGTTTTGGTCTCTCATCCTACTTAGGCCGGGGCATACTTACTACTTACGTCAATTACTACTATTCCAGCTCCTTCAACGACGACTTCCACTCAGTACTCCAAATTCTCGTCGTTTCGGTGACCGCTAACGCTTACGATGCGATTCGGTTGAAGATTTTTCACAACGATTCTCATCTATATTTCCAGCAATGTATAAATATCTGTTTTATTCCGCGCTTTAATAAATATTATTAAACGTTTTGTTGTGTGTGTTGCCATAATAACGCGTGATCTACCGTAAAAGATTGGGATGATTACCTTATGGCTAGGTTGTTAGTCTTTTTAAGTATGAGATTACAATTGGAAAGCTGAAGGACTGCTTTGTGAAACTCGATATCTTCTAATACTAACTGCCTACATGTTGATCACAAGCTAGCCCAGCGGAACTGAACTTCCAATTTTTCCTGCTTTGAGGATAGGGTAATCAGATGTAGAGTAATAGTACCAAAAGTTGATGCTGGTGTCCTTTCATTTTGTGAATTATCGTATCGGAACAGAAATTTGCTGTGGACCAAACTCAAAGGAAGGGGTGAAGAGGCAAGACACCGCATGTCCTGTTCCGACTAAGTTAGGTCCAGTGTCCCCAATGGATGGCAATGTTAGCAACCTAAGGATGCCTATAGAACTCTGATTTGGAATTGGTGTATGACGCGTAGTTAATCTCTTTCTTTGGCTTTTCTTTCAGGTTCAAGTGGTGAATGCAGGCAGTGCAAAACAATAAGTGAGTGATAATTCATTTCCCTTCCGTCTGTCGGCCCAAAAGAAATTGGAAGATGGAACGGAACGGAAGGACTAAAAACGGTCGAAAAACGGAATTCGGAACACAGAAACGGAAATTCCGCGCATCCTTGGTCATCAGCATATAGCAACGTCCAAGGTACTAGCTTCTGTAGATCTTGCGTTATGGCATCCATAACGACAACAAAGAGAAGTGGGAAAAGGGCAGAACCTTGGTGCACCGAACAGAGGTAACAAACTCCATCGAGGTTCCTGGTTCAGCTTCAACAAAAGTCTTCGGAGAAGAATACAGCATTCGCACCCACCATATGGGTTCTTCAGGAACGCCGTGCTGTCGTAGGGCGTACCCTATAACCTCGCGCGGTGCGGTACTTGAGCACCAAGGCCTTCTCCAAGTCGAGGAAGGCGACATGTACTGGCTTCTGTTTCTCGCGGTACTTCTCTAACAGAAGGCGGGCGGCGTGTATGGCATCGGTGGTGCAACAGCCAGCCCGAAGCCATATCCGTTGCCGGAAAGCTTTACAATCGCAGGTTCGTCTATAGAGCATTCGCTCGATGATCTTCATGCTGTGCGAAAGCTAGCGAATCGGGCGATAGTTTGAGCAGTCTACAGGGCTGCCCCTCTTCCACCAAATCGGGATTCTGGTACTTACCTGCCAACCATCAGACACCTTCTGCTCTGCTACAACCTGGTTGAGGAGCCAGGAGGGACGGCCGGATAAGGGAACTCTTCATTCAAAATTTCCTCGAATTAATCGCGCCATCGCTCCGACGCTTCCTTGCGGTTCATAAGAAGATGGACGTTGTCATATTTGTTTCCAAAGAACTACTCTATATCCTCGGCTTGGCGATAGCAGGTCTTAGCAAGTCGGTGCAAATACCGTACACCATCGCGCGACTGAGCATTTCGTTGACTTCGTTGTAATGAGTGGCTTTTTGCAACGGCCAAAACCTTGACAGTTTTTTCTCTTCATTGTTCTTTTACCACTTATCGGCTGACTAGTCTCCAAGAAACACATGCTAAAAAACTTTTTTTCTCGGATCTTTTCTTTCACATCGTCTGTCCATAGCCATGCCATCTCGTCGATGTTTCGTCGTCCAGGCTTCTTAATGCCAAGTTCTAACCTCGCACCTCGAAATATCGCGTTAGTAGCCTCTCCCCACGTTTCAAGGACAGTTGTGACTGTCGGTAATCGCACGTGAGAAATCACAGCAGCTTCCATCTCTTTCATTCGCCACCACTTGATTCTGGAAGCACTGCATCGTTCGACCTACTTCAGTCTCGGAGAGACGATTTTTAAAGTGCAGATCAACGGACGATGCTGTGAGGAGAACGTATCCTACGGCACGATCTTCGCGTCTGTGACGAGACCCGAATGCTCAAGCATGCTCTCATCATCTGCGTTACGTGACCCGTAGCCGAACCCACAATGACAACTGCACCCGTATTTTTTCGCGCCCACGTGCCCATTAATGTCACCAGCGACTAAGATGACATCTTTCGGCGGTACCTCTGCTGCCTTCTCATCAAGCAGGTTCCAAAACTCATCCTTGGCTTGATCGGAGCAGCCACTCTGCGGAGCATACGCAGGGAAGAAGTGATAGAGTCGCTCCTTCGCGGCGACAACGATCTTCATCAATCGACCGTCAAAGCGCTCGGCGGTTACAATCGAGTCACCAAATCTCTCGGAGACGATTACTCCTACACCACTAGTGGTCCCTCGACTTCCACAGAGAACGGCCTTGAAGCCTCCTCTTATGTCCCTTGACTTGCGGCAGGACCACCTCGTCTCCTGCACCGCACAGAAATCAAGTGTTTTACGCTCCAGTGCTTCAGCAAACTTGTACAAGCGGCCCGTCAACGTGCCCACATTCAGCGTTCCCACTCGGATCCTGCTTACGTTACGGGACTTTCGGAATAGCTCAGCTGCCCCGATGCCGTCCTCTCATCAGGGACCCTCGCATACTTCTCGCCCTCCACGGGCTTTGCGAGTGCGCGTCGGCTTCCGCGGATGCCGTACTATTTCAAAAACCATGAGCTGAAATACACCCCTACGATGTGATAAAGGGTTGTTCGTAGGCTGGCATGTCACGAGGGCCTGTCGCTTGCATTGGAATACCCACGTTCGGCCTAGCTCGCAGAAGCGGGCAGCTTCCAGCGGCACCGAGTGGAGGAACGGACATCGCCACCAATCTTCAATACAGTTTCTTCTTCTTCTCCTGAGCGTTTAGTCCCGCGCAATCGCAGGGTCCGGTGCTTTTGTGATCCGTCGCCACCTCATTCTATCAAGGGCGTCATCCGGCGCAGCGCCGATTTCGGCGAGATCTCTCTTGATGACGTCCCTCCACCTTTTCCTTGGGGCTCCGCTCGGACACTTTCCGGGTGCCTTGAAATTAAGGGCCAACTTCGTGGGATGGTCCACTTGTCTTCTGAGGACGTGTCCGTACCACCTAAGGCGCTGCTCCCTCATCTTCAGCTGGATCGGAGCTGTCTTCGTCACTGTCCTAACATCCTCATTTCGCACTTTGTCCTGACGGGTCCATCCACATGCCCTCCTCAGCATCCTCATTTCCGCGGCGTACAGTTGCCGCTCCTGTGCTCTACCCAGGGCCCAGCACTCACAGCCATAAAGGAGGGCAGGCCTCACTACTGTTCTATATAGTTTGCCCTTGAGTGCCCTGGAGCACCTACGGTCGCAGAGGATTCCTGTGGACTCCCTCCATTTGAGCCATGCTGCATTAATCCGTCCCCTGACCGCCTGATCCACGCTTCCTTCCTCGGATAGGTCGCTTCCGAGGTAGCGGAATTCTTCCACCTTTTCGATCATCTACCGTCTAGTGTCGGTTCGGTGCACTGCTGGGAGCTGATGAACTTCGTCTTCCTCACGTTCAGCCGCAGGCCGTTGTCTACGAGGGCTCCTTGCCACAACTGCACCTTTTCTTCCAATTCAGCACGGCTGTCCGCTACTAGGACGATATCGTCCGCGTAGAGGATGGTCCTGAGGGGACCTTCAGCAAGGTGATTCACTATGCAATCAAGCGCCAGCACGAAGAGAAACGGACTCAGAGCTGATCCTTGATGTACCCCCACTGTGATATCCATCTTCTTTGTCATTCCATGCGGAGTTCGTACCACCGCTTTCGAGCCCTCGTACATGTCCTTTATGACCGAGATGAGACGTTCCAGAAGCTACCTCGAAGGGATTTTCAGAGCACGGCCCGGGGTAGCCTGTCGTATGCTTTCTCCAAGTCCAGGAATGCCAGGTAGCAGGGCTTCCGTTTCTTCCGATACTTCTCCATCACCTGGCGAGCGATAAAGATCGCGTCTGTGGTGGACCTCTCAGGCATGAACCCCACTGCTCCTGGGATATGGTGACCCTCTCCCTCAGGTTCGATCGACCAGTCGTTCGTAGACCTTTATCGTACGTGAGATCAGTTTGATCCCGCGATAATTGAAGCACTCGAACGCATCCCCCTTCTGCTTAAAGATGGGGACTATCTTCAACACAGTTATGTACATAATCTTATTAATCTTCAAAGCAGTTATGTACACATATATCTTCATTCCCCCAACAAGTGACAATAGTCCTATACCATTACCAACACCAACTTTTAAAACAACTGTTTCCTTAACACCAGTGGAAATCAATTCAGATATCAGGTTATGGAAGATGTTCAGAGCTGCAAACAGCACATGGCCACACCTCACTCGTTCAGTTGCACTCGGCTGAACGTTCTCTTTCCCTCATAGTGACAACGTAACTAGGATAGTGTTAAATGCAGGCTAATTCCCGGCTAACGGCTTTCGAGTAATTCCACGATGTCATTTGTTCAACGCGCTGATGGCACTTAAAGAAGATATATGCTTTCCTTTAAACCATATTCTCACTTTTCTGTTTCTTATTGTCTCTGCATTTTGTTTGAGCGCACTCTTTGTTGAGTGCACGAAACAAACAAACAAATAAATAAATAAATCACGCCTAATGCCCGGAATACTTTGTTCAAATTACAGGGGAAGTTCAGCGTGAGTGACGAAGGGGAAAGAAAAGAGAACTTTCCTTGTGCTTCCTTCGTTTCATGACCACTTTCTTACATTTTTTGTTGTATTTTCTTTCAACACAAGTGCTGTAAACTGAAATTCGGTGAAAGTATGAAAACGCGAAGAAAAAGTTGTAAGAGTATGAAACACGAAAAAATAAATTCAAGAAAGAGTATCGAGGGAGGTAGTGTACCGTCGGTCTCCCTCCGGTCCGACCCCTGTTCTGTTTGTCCACGGCAGCAGAGACAGTTTATTTAGATGGCCTGGAGTACAGCAGATGAAGACGACCCGGCGGAGACGCGAAGAGAGCAGTAGAATGAATCCGGCGGCGCGGACCCGGGTATTTATACTCCGTTTCCCGCCAACCAATCGATAGCGTAAATTCAAATAGGATTCAAATGAACACGTGGGAAGTAACTGCGCTCTAATCTATACTGCGCGCCTCGGGCTATTCCCGTGCATCTCTTCCCTCCTGGAAGAGACGTCCTCGTCGACTGGGGTTTGCGGTAGTTCTGATAACTACGTTTGCTACGTATCAACCATTCAAGAAGAAAAAAAGGGATACAACTTCATATCAGAGCAAAGGAGAAAATTCATGGCATTGTGGCAAATAGCACCTTGGGGAATAAAATACAACAAAACTGCGATACAATATCGAACATCAAAAAGAAAAAAATACAACATGCAAATAGCTCTTAGTGACTTCAAGGAGACCTGTCTATGAGATAATGGTATGTAGAAACCCTGAGAATCAATATAGGTGGAACACTTTAATAGGGGTAACGGCCCCTGAAACGGGAGTTGGGGGTACCCCCCCCCCCCCACAAAAGCGTCCTCTGAATCCTCCGCGAGAGCGGCTGCTCGATGCTCGTCCTTGTTCGAACATAGCGTTAGCGTGTGCCGCGTGAGACCGTCCTCGATAGTCGTACGTGTGTGCCGCGTGGAATCGTCCTTGATTGTCGCTGACGTCGTGCAGAATGCGGCGTTTGTCCTTGTAAGCAGCTTTCCTCGGCACGGGTTCGCTCAGCAGTTCGTACAGTCGGCCTCGAACGTGTGGCGCAAGGAAGTCCTGGAGTGCCTTAAAATACGCCTTTGTTGACTGTGCCGAGTACACTGACACTTCTGATGGGCGATTGCTCTCGCCTTGGCAAGCAAATGGCTCTGTCATCGATGGCACCGTAGAGAACAGGGACACGACGTTTCCTTTCACGGCCGTAGCAGCGCTTCTGATCACCTCGAACATGCTATGGGCGTCGCTCCGGTTCTTTTCCCAAGCTTGCTCGCCTCTTGGGCCGTGACCAGGAGGAGCTTTCCTCCACATCTTGCCACCTTTGTGATCGTCATAGCCAACGCTTGCCATTCCGCGGCATCATACGGTTTCTCGCTCGTGGGAGTCACGAAGATGCAGACGCCGACGTCCTTATGGTCGCGCACCGTTGCCGCTGCGTTCTTCAAGTCCCTGTACGCTGATATTGTCACGTTGTCCTCTGCTCGCAGCACTCTGGCACAGCCACGAAAGCCGTTTGGGACCATGGTCAAAGTCTGCTTTTTAGGCCCTTCGATACTGATTTCCTCCCAGAAATGCGTCATAGCGTATCGAATCCCTGTGTTCGTCAAGTCATTGAGCTGAGCCAGTTCCATGTCAACGGCGTCCTTCGCGATGATGGCGATGTTGACGTGACCCCATCGTGACGTAGTGGCGTCTTCAGAAGGTGTTCGCAGTGACGCTTGAAGGAACTATATGCCTTTTCGAAGCCGGAGATGGTCACGAAATTGTAGGAAGGCGTCCTCGTCAGATAGCGCTTCTTATCGACGTCGACCTCATTATCATAAATGGATATCATTCGAGCGAGTGAGAAGATGGAGGAGAATTTCAAGGACCTCACAACCGGATCAAGCTCACAAGGAACAACATCAGCAAACGTCAGATCTCTTACACTGCAGCCGTAGTCTTCTATCTCGTGACCGTTACTTCTGCGACCTGCTCCTGGACAGACAAAGAAGATTGACAGCGCTGAGTTGTCGGCGTCTTCTGGACGTGCTGCTGCGATCGCCCTGCAAAAGCTTTCATTTACCGGTCTTTCTTGCGACTTGTTCGCTTTTCTTCCTCTCATTCCTCTTCTAGTTCTCGTCTCTATAGGTGTATCACTAATCTCATGTGGAAGCACTATGAGCATATCGTGTTGGACGCGTATTGGATCCTCGGGTTTTGTTATATTCGTTATCACTGCCGAATTATCGCTAACTTCTAAGACGCGGAACGGACCACTCCAATTATTGGTGAGCTTAGGATGCTGAGACCTTCCTTTTTCACGAGGCGCGAACATATACACCCTATCTCCAACCTTGGGCAGCTTGCCTACATTCACCTTATTCCTTTTGTCATACCGATCTTTCATACGAGCCCGATACGCTTCATTTAGTTCTCTAGTACACTCATTTATGTGCTGGATCCCCGATATTAGCCCGGATTTATAGTCGACAAAGTCGACATGATTCCATGACAAAGCTCCGCTGGGGATCTCGTTCGAAGGAAGCGTGGGATCGAATGCGTGCAACACATAAAATGGGCTGTCACCTAGCGCTTCGTGTGGAGCCGAATTGTATGCAAATGCTACCATTGGGAGTAGGATATCCCACTCAGTTGGAATAACTGTCCTCTTTTTTAGCATCCGACAGATAGTTTCTATTGCTCGCTCTGAGATTCCGTTTTCACGAGGATTGTATCCCTTAGTGAAACACTGCTTTATTCCTGACAGCTCACAAACTTCAGATAGGATGTTATTGGCGAACTCTGGCCCTTGTTCGGAGCTCAGACACTTTGGCCAGCGACATCCGTCGCATACCCATCTTTCGAATAGCGTTGTGGCTATGGTTTTGGCCGATTTATCTGGGATAGGATACGCTCCCACAAACTTCGAGAAATGGCCGATAACTACTAAGGCATATCGATTTCCACGCTCAGATAGTCCCAGCTCGACTACGTCCATACCTACCAACTCGAATGGTCGGGTAGTTGTAATCGGCTTTAACGGCGGAATGTTCTTCTCGTGCGCTCTGGCCACGAGACCTTCTTGGCAGGCTTTTGACCATTTACAAATGTCCTGCTCCATACCTTCCCAAAACACAGCCTTTTGGAGTCGCTTAGTAAGTTTCCTCCCGTTTAAATGACCTGCCATGGCCCCAGAGTGGGCCTCTTCAAACTGTCCTGCGCCGACTTTTGGGAACTACTGGTAGCGGACCTTGGCTGGTAGTTATTTTCAACACGCCGTTGTCTATAAGAAAATCAGCTGTATTGTACTTCTTGGAACAGCGTGGAAGAACCACTTAACGGTCATTTTCGGCGTTCTCAAGAACATCAATTAGCTTTTTATAAACTGGATCTTCTTTTAACTCTGACAACCATTCCACTCTCGCAGTCTCTACGTTAGCCACTACAACTTCATTTTCAGGGCACACTGCGGTTTCGTTTTCAGCACAAGTTACCGCTCCTCGAGAAAGACAATCTGCTACTGCATTAGCCTTACTGGACACGTATTGTAATTCTAGATCGTACTTTTGAACCTCTAGCGCCCAGCGCAAAACTCTGCCTGATACATTGGTTTGCTTAAAGAGGCTCGTCAACGTCCTATGATCCGTTCTTACAATTGTTCTTGTGCCGTAGATAAAGAAATGAAACTTTCTCAAGGCGAAATGAAGCGCTGACGCTTCTAAGTCCGTTACATGATAATTCTTTTCGGCCTTGGACAGTCCTTTCGACGCGAAATAAATGGGATGCAAGAGCTTATCCGTTCCTTCCTGACATAACACTGCGCCTAAGCCTTGGCCTGATGCGTCTGTGTAAATTATGAACGGTCTAGATCCTTCTAATGCAGTCTAATGGTTGCGCCAACACTGGGGCCTCCGTGACTACCTGTTTCAGTTTGTCAAAAGCTTTATCTTCGGCAGCCGTCCACTTCCACTCAATCTTCGGACTAGTCAAGTTATATAAAGGCTTCGCCATTTTAGAAAAGCCTAAGATAAATTTACGGTAGTACGACGCCAATCCCAAAAAGGCTCTCAATTCGGCTAAGTTCTTCGGCACGGGATAGTGGCGGATCTTCTCAATTTTGTCTGTGTCCGTGCTCACTCCATTTTCATCAACTACGTGGCCCAAGAAGCTCACTTTTCGTCGGAAGAAGTGACATTTCTGTGGTTTAAACTTGAGGTTGGCCTGACGAAAAGCTTCGAACACCTTTCTGAGCACTTCCTTATGCCTCTCTACGGTTTCTGTTGCCACTAGGAGGTCATCGATGTATACGAAAACTTCAGTGTCTTTCACTCCTAGGTCTCCCAGAACCATATCCATTAAACGTTGAAACCTAGCTGGGCTAGTACAAAGGCCAAAAGGGAGAACCCCGAACTGGAAGAGACCCTCGCTTGTTGTGAATGGACTCTTTTGTTTTGCAGAATCTGACAAGCGAATTTGCCTATATCCAGAGGCCAGGTCGAGCGTTGAGAAAACTTTCTTTGCTTGCAAGCTCTGTATCACGGTATCTATTGCCGGTAATGGGTAAGAGTCTTGCTTAGTGACCTTATTCGGTGCTCTGTAGTCTATGCATAAGCGTAACGACCGTCTTTCTTTCTTACAAGCACGACCGAAGAAGCTCAGTCAGATGAACTCCTCGTGATTATTCCTCGTTCCAGCAGCCCTTGTATGATACTCCTGAATTCTGTGCGAGCTCCCATTGGCACTGGACGTGTTTTCTGCTTGACTGGAGGACGGTTTCCAGTGTCTATGTCGTGCATGACGAGATCAGTTTGAGTGAGCTCTGAATCTCGTACAGCAAACACGTCGTTATAGTTCGAAACTGCTTCTTCGAGGGCTATAATCATGTCCGTGTTAGTTTTCAAAATATCCAACAACTCCGTTGCTCTCTTTTGGTCATCGATCTCCTCTCGCGTACCGCCTTCTAGCATATCGGTTCCCGTCTCCCAATCCTGGGTAGGAATCCATTCTTCATTCGACCGCTACGTCACCTCTTCGGAGACCTTTGGCCTCGTTAGAGCGGTTTAATACGCTTACTGTTGCCGTGCCATTGTCCTTCACTGTGCAGATTCCAGAAACTATGCAGGGATCCTTGGAACATAGGAAATAGTCTCCTGGCTTCTCTTTGGTGAGTAGTTCAACAGTGTTCGAAGAATGTGGTGGTATGAAGGCTCTTTCTTTGACTACAGCTCCGGACTCTTGCTGTTGCCCTCGGAGACCAATTGAATGTGGAACTGCTCTAATGCGTTCGTGCCAAGTATGACGACTTCGCCCATACCTTTGCCGATATAGAAAGACACTGGTACTGTCTCGTTGTTCAGCGTTACGTGCATCCGTACTGCACCCAGGAAGTTCATTGCTGCTCCCGACGCATTTCGCACAACAGCATTGGCCATAGGAATTGTTTCTACATATTCGTCTAGGTCGACTCCTTGCTGTCGTACTTTGCGGAAAAGCGTTATCGGAATGATCGAAGTCTCTGAACCTGTGTCGAGCAATGCCGTCACTTCCTTGTTCATCATCGTTACGGTCGCTTCCGAACGCGGTCCGAACAATCCTTCGGTGCCTTTCGGACGATCGTCGTTTACTAAGGTACATACGAGAGTATCGACCCACGCCGAGAATGCTCCACCCTGCCTACGGTCCTGTCTGACGTCGTTGCTTAACGGACGTGGCCTAGGATTTCCTGTGGTCTCTTGTCTGAGTTGGCTTCGACATTCTCTAGCAAAATGTCCTTTACTGCCACATTTATAACACTCGGCCTTGCTTCGTTCGCCGGCTGCTCTCAACACCGGAGTTTCCGATTGTGGTTTTACTGCATCTTGTCTTGTTCCAAGATAATTCCTACTTCCTTCTCGAGGATGGAACCTGTGGTCACTTCGATTTATATTCTCGAAACGAACTGTTTTATTGGCCGGTCGGTTTCCGCCTGTAGTGCCTTCTGTAAGGATACAGCTTCCAATGGGACACCTGGGTATGCCTTGCTGGCAAACTTCTCTAGAACAGCACAAAAATCTTGGACAGATTGATCGGGCCTCATCGTCAGACTACGCAACTGCGCCAGAGCCTTAACCCGTGCTGCGCTACCATCTTCCTGTAACCTTTCCTGCATTGCTTCTATCATTCCTTCAAAGCTGCCATTCTTTACCTCTCTTGGCAAGGTTTCAAAAGTAACCAGGACGCGTTTACGTAGAAAACTCTCAAAAAGTTGTATCAGGCTTCTGTCGTCCCACTGTGGTTTATGGTAGCGAATGTTAAATTCGTTTAAAAACCTCTTAAAGCTCTGGTTTTCACCACCTGAGAAAGGTGCTATGGCCGGCAGAGTTGCTGTTCGCATGTATACGAATAATGCGCTCTCACTCGCACTCACTTTCTCACTTGAGCTTTCACAGTGGCTACAGGCTATGTGCGCACCTGTGTCCGCAGAATACGTGGTCGGCTCCTCGTTCCTTCTCGACCCTTCTCTTGGCGTAGGCCAACAGTACGTGCGCGTCCCAGTCGTCGAATCGCTCGAGCATGTTGATGGCACCTTAAGGTAAGCATTCTGCTCCACACATCGCGTACTGAATTGCTGTCTTTGCCCTTGTGGTATCGAACACATACCGGCCAAGCCTTCATGGGCTGACAACGTTGCTGGTGTCTGCGGCTGCTGCCTTCCCAGCTCACGTATCTGGTCAGCGAGCTGTTGCACCTGCAAATTTTTATCGTTTATGAGCTTCTGTAAATGAGCAATGGTGCGATCGTTTTGCTCTAGTCTTACTACTAACTCTTTCACTCTCATTTCGACCTCCATACGATCACAGTCGGTTATCTCGCACACTTTTGCTATGGTTTCTCTATCAGCGAGCTTGTCATCCAAACATGCTTCTAGCTGATCTGCGCGTGTTAGATTGGCGCTCCTCAGTATCTCCAAGACACCTACTTCAACCACATTTGGGCATGTGCAATCTACCAAACTGTCATTATTTTCGCTGGTCTGAGCTACAAACTCCTCAATTTCGTTCTTAACTGCTTCCTCAGTTAGTCTTACTTGGTGCTCCAGGGCCTCCATCACTCTATTTCTCAGTGGATCCGTAGTTCTAAGCGACTGGCTTAAAATCTTTTCGCATTCGACTGCGACCAGTACCAATCCTTTATGAATGTTCTTGATCAACCTTTCTTTTATTAACATCTCAGATGGACTTACATTCTGCCTTTCGCCACTTCCTCTTGGCTCCTGGACTGGTTCTGTAGCAGCCTGTGTGTCCATCGTCGGCGAATCCAACAACATCTCCTCAGTGTACTGGGAGGACTGCGCCATCTGGAATAATGTTGAAAAGTCAACTCGTCAAATGCCAGATTCAAACGAGCGAGCACGACGACGATTGCGGTGTAGACACACTATAAATTCGATGAGAGAGATGAGAGTAGTGTGTTGCGGAAGGTACACTAGCAGTACGCAACAGCGAATCGGCTGTACAAACTCCTTTTAGAGTTCTAAGCTGCTAGGTAGGCTAAACTGGTTACGAGGCGACTGATTGGTGCAAGCCTCCACATATCTGTATGACGGGTAGTCGACTGTGGTGAGCACGCGGGTACCAGTGCCTTCAAATGCTGTTTACTGAACCGTTCCGTAGAGAGGACCCCTTTTGGGTGCGAGACTCTGCCCTTTAAGTGTTACGAAATACTCGACTGAGCCCGCCACTTGTGTGTCAACCACCCTCGGACTGTTTCCCTATTTCACCAATCGCTTGAGACCCACTGGGTACGAGTCCCTGCTCTTTTTGGATGTTGAAATCCTCGCCTGGGACTGCAGCTGTGTGCTAGCCTCCCTCAGGCGTTCCTCTTTACCGACTAAATCGATTGAGACGACCCCTTCGGGTTCTAATCTCCTTCGGACTCTTTGTTTTGCGGCGATTAAACGTTCAAGCCGCTTCCCCACGACTGCTCCGCGCCGTTTCTTCCTTGGAATCAGAACAGAGGCGGATTGGCCCCCATGTACCGTCGGTCTCCCTCCGGTCCTACCCCTGTTCTGTTTGTCCACGGCAGCAGAGACAGTTTATTTAGATGGCCTGGAATACAGCAGATGAAGACGACCCGGCGGAGACGCGAAGAGAGCAGTAGAATGAATCCGGCGGCGCGGACCCGGGTATTTATACTCCGTTTCCCGCCAACCAATCGATAGCGTAAATTCAAATAGGATTCAAATGAACCCGTGGGAAGTAAATGCGCTCTAATCTATACTGCGCGCCTCGGGCTATTCCCGTATAGTAGCCTTACTAAGTTTAGATAAGCTACACCTGCTCTAACCGTTAAAAATTTAGTTCTTACTGTGGTCTGAGGTTTAGTGAAGAACAATTTATATTGAACCCCTCCGGTTATTAAGGAACGCAGAGTATAAAACTGTGATACGTTGACTGCTGACTGCCCCTTATAAAGTTTGCGAACCATACACACCATATCGAACAATTTTCTTCTAGATACTAGGCCCCACAGTTAAAAATAATTGTCCCTGATAATCACACTTGAGATCTTGCTGTAAAGGAAGCCACCACGCCTTGTTAGAATTTTCCTAGTAAAGTTGTTTTGTTTGTTTAGGTAATGGAATATCCTTCTTTTGTGTAGAAAAAAACCGTTCCGCATTCCAAAATAGGACGAGTATAGGTTTTGAAAGCCTTAACGGGAACCTTACTATCCTTCGTTAATGGGATTTGAAGGTGTGATACGATTAAGCGCAAGCAGATCTGAACAATTCTTCGTAGTGTGGGCGAAAGTCAGAAGCATCAGTGTATCGGAATCCCATTTTTTTCTTTCAAATGTACTACGGCAAAATAAATTCTCTGTGCATAGGTATTCGGACGCTACTTTTGTTGTTAGTTTGGTGTTCGTTGTGTTGTAGTTTTATCTCACTCCTGTACTTTACAGAGTATTCCAATAAATATATAAATAAATAAGATATATTACATCAATACACTTTTTGTCACCAAGTCATCAATACACTTTTTTCACCAGTCGTGAAGGGTCTCTTCCATGTTAGTGGCAATAGATTTGCCTTTGGTGAAGCCATGCTGAGAATCGGGTAATAAACCACCAGTATTGAGATGATTCAAGATTAGGCTTTGAGAATTTTTTATTCAATCAAATTTTTATTCTTTTTGTTTTTTGTTTTATTTTTATTTTTGTATTCGATCTATTTTTGTTTATTCTCTTCGAAATTATGAATTGAAAGGAAAAGAAGGTTTATGTCGAAGTGATTAGATACATATTTGCTTGCTGTTTTGTACTTGTCAAGTTGTCAATAAATAAAAATTTGTCGTATTCATTTGTCGTACTTGTCGATAAATACGTCGCGTTTGTCGATAAATAAAAAACAAATAAATGAATAGAATCCTAGAAAACCGGAGGAACTTTGCAACGACCAAGTACAGTAACCCAAAATCGTCATTAGAGAAAACGACTTTGACCTAAACCTCGAAAAAGTGTTGTTTTTTCCTTGATTTCCTAGATTGGTTCAAAATAATGCCGGATTTTGTTATCCTATTTTCGACTAAACGTGGTGTAATGAGATAAGAAATGCAACGAATGAATTGCTTTTGGACCTGCATCACAGTCCCATAGTTTGGGGGTTCTTTATTAAACTGCCTTAACATTAAAAATTAAATACACATTTTACTTATATATTTATTTATTTATTTATTACACTTGAACACACATTACATGCAATCGACATTCTACGTAACCTACTACAATAGACCAATGCCCTAAATCTGCATGCTCCTTAAGACCTGTACCTTTTTTCCTTTCTTGCCCATTTCCCCTACCATTACCCTTTCTCTTTCCTCCCGTATCTCCTCATACTGGGTCCGCTAACGAGAGACAGTTGGAGCCTTCCGACGACCGTGGGTTTAGAGAACGGGCGGAGACTTCGAAACCAATGGCAGAGAGCGCGAAGAGACTGCTCGCTCAGAGTGAAACGATAGTCTGCTAGAGAAAGGGATGGAGTCCTCCTCAGAGCCATACGTCCGTCTTTATCCACCACGAACTAAGCGGAGCTGA